>VWZL01004477.1:0-65968 GCA_013396915.1 Stercorarius parasiticus | reverse complement strand
ATATGGGGGCTCGTCCCTGGGCTGTGGAGGGGGCTCCCTGGGTTACAGGGGTCTGTATGGCTATGGTAGATCTTATGGTTCTGGCTCTTGCAGCCCCTACTCCTACCGCTACAGCAGGTACCGCCGCGGCAGCTGCGGGCCCTGCTAAATCCTATGGAAATATCCCAAGTGAGGTATAACCAAGAAATGAGATGGGATGGTTTCACAGCTAAAGAGGTCTGAGCCTCCACTGCTCTGTTCCAAGACCAGGGAGCTGTACCCTTGCAGCCACTCTTGAATTTCTCCTCGTAATTTCTACTTTCAGTTTCTGCCTTAATGCTTCTTCTGTCACATTTCCATATTGCCTGGGGGAAAACATGTAACAAGTTGCTAAAAATGGTTCCTGTTTGTTGCAATTAACAGCTAAGACTCAGGAAGAAAAAAAATAATCAACCATATGTGAACGTATCCCTGGCTGGAGAACAGTTTGATACTTGTTGGAGACTCTGGAAATGTATTCTTTACCTCACTATCATTAAAATTTTATTGCATCAAAGTTGCCATGTTCTGCTGTTCTTGTCTCATGTTTTTACTCTTGTTATTTGCCTTAGGAGAAGTCTAACCTGTGCAGTTGCCAATAACAGTCTAAACTATGTAGAGGAATGTCCTGCCCCCAAAAAATCAGGGATTTCAAATGGATAAAAGCAGTTTGAAGCCCTCAGCACAGAAATAACTACTGTCCTGCCCTCCCCATTTTTCAGATAAAGATTCTTGACATTTTTGTAGAATTTGGCTTCTTGGTTGAACATCCACTGGGTACAGATTAGTAGTGGTAGAGAAATGAAAGAGTAGATAACTAATTTTAAACTCTTTCCTAAAAACATTAGATTTCAGTAAGAATTTCTTCCAATTAAGTCTTTATCTCCCTAAGCTTCAAGTTCTCCCTTGAATACTTAAACTCTGTTCTTAGTAATAGTTTCTACAGAAAGTTAAACTAGTTTTCTGTCAAATCCTTAAAGAAAGAAAGGTTTCTGGACCATAAAGCGGAATTTTTCAATCTGAAACTTAATAGTCTTTCTGTATAATCATGAACTCTAAGGTGTTGGATGTTTTTTTGACAGAAAACTCCATTCAGCTGCCCCAAAGGCTGATTCGTCTGTGCCAGAAGAAGAGCCGGAACAGATAAAACGAAGTTATGGTACCTGGAAAGCCTAAAAGGTAGAAAAAGTCATAACCCTGTACACACATCCTCAACACCACTGTTGCGTTTCCCAGCTCCTCCTGCGTGGGAAATGCTCACAGCAGAAACCCCTACCTTGAGCAGCTCTAACTTTCAGCCTCTCCCATGATGTTCCTCATCTAAAAGGTCCATTAGATAGAGTCTACCCACCTCTGAGGAGCTGTTTTGCTTCTTGCGGGTCCTCCAACCCTCTCCTTCTCAGCAGCTCCATCCCAATATCCTTCAACACTCCCTCCCCACCTCCTTAAATCACTTCTGGCTCAGGACCATCCCTCCCGCCTGATAGCCTCATCTGTCACCCTTGGCCCCATAATCTGCTTTGAATCCAGCCTCAGCTGAGACACCAGCTCCGCTCCTGCTATGATCAGCAAAGAAGTATAAATGACTCATTAGGGAATGGAGGTTTAGTCTGATTTCTTTCTAAAAATAGTGTTGTTATCATTGGAACCCAGGCCAACGGGGGAGGGAGGATTCCTCTTCCCAAATGCATGCACCGAGTGATACAAGTGGTGACTGATTTCAATAATAGCTGGGCCATTTCAGCTGTGTGTTTGAAGTCTGAGCCTCATCCTATGTAAGGATGTGAGTTTTCCCCAGCTACAGAGGGGAGAGCTGTCTATCCATAGTAGAAGAAATGAAAAGTAAAAGTTGGTTTGATGCAGAGTAGAATCACTTTAATGAGAAAGAAACATTCACAGAAAAGCATTGTAGAATATCAAGAATATGCATCAGAGCACAGGCAACTCCTTCCATAATTGTTGTTCTTCAGATTGACAGTGAAGTACCATTTTATACGAATATAAATTACTTGTTTTATCCTGCCCATTATACACATAGATGGAAAAAAGCCCAAAAGACCATGAGTAAAGGGTGAAGAAACTAAGGACGTGCTGTGTGCTCCCAGCTCCACTGCAGTGGGGTGGCAGGACTTCACAACATCTCCTTTGGGACGACAGCTGTGGGTCCAGATCGTATCTCGCAGTTGCCAGTTATTCCTTACTCAGGGGATATTTCTGCAGGGTTTACCAGGGCCCGCAGCTCCCACGGTTGTACTTGTTGTACCAGTAGGAGTAAGGGTTGCAATAGCTGGAACCATAGGGTCTACCATAGCCCCACAGACCCCCGTAACCCAGGGAGCCCCCATAGCCCCACAGACCCCCACAGCCCAGGGAGGAGCCATAGCCGCCGTAGCCCCACAGGCCCCCATAGCCCCACGGGCCCCCATAGCCCCACTGGCCCCCATAGCCCAGGGAGCCGTAGCCTCCGTAGCCCCCAGAGCCCCCAAGGACCGGGGCTCCAGAGGATCCCACAACGGAATCCTGGGGGAAGGAGCTGAGGATGGGGCCAGGGAAGGTGACGACGGCGGGAGGTGGCTGGATGACGGTGGTGGAGTCAGGACACTGGCGGACACAGGGCTCGTTGCAGCTGTCAGCCAGGGGCTGGGGGCGGTAGACGCCACAGGCAGAGGTGGACCACAGGTTGGAGCAAGCCATCTCGTAGGGATGGAGGTAAGCTGCAACACACACTGATTATTAGACTAAGTAGAAGACAGACTTCAAGAGTTTACATTAAAATAATGAGTCAAGTACAGGACTTTGAGTAAAGAAATCGATTTCCCACTTTGCAGTCATAACCCTCATTTTTCAAAAAGTAGATTTTTGAAAATTCTCTAAGAGATGTCTAGACATCCAAAAGCACGTGGAAAATGTTATGCCTAGCTCTGAAAGTGTTCATGAATAACCTGCAAAGAACTTAGAGGTATTTCTACACATTAAACTGAAAACTGAGAAGCAAAACCAAGAAGAGCAAAGTGACTTTGTCCAAGGACATTTGATGAGTCAGTAGTAAACCTGCTGAACCCAAATCCAAGTTTTCCATGAGATGTAGTTTATGTATAACTTAATTATAGTAGCTTCTTCTTCCCACTCATCCCAATTTTGCTGAGAGTTGTAGGAACAACAGATTATAGGATTGTCACTGCCCAGATTGCTCAGAAAGCCATTTGACAAGATAATAAAAACCAAATGGTGGTGGTGTTATCCCAATTCCCATCTATGCAGCCATTGTATGGATACAGCCTGGACAATTTCAATATAAATAATGTTTCAGTCCCCAATGTCTTTCAAAAAAACGAATTTCAAATTATTATTCCCAGGACAAACCAGTAGTCCTTGGCAAACCCAAGAATTCAGGCTATGTTCTCCCCTCTAAAGTTAGTTATTTTCTCCAAGGGTGACCTTATTCTTCACTCACTATGTCCTGCAAGTCCTTAGCAGGGTTCTGAGGAAGAATATGAAGGCAAGAAAATAAAGGACAGCCAGATGATTTGCTGTACCAGGACAACACACACAACTTTCTCAGATGCATCGCTTGTTCATCAGGTTGCATGAATGCCTGCAGTGGTGAAGCCCTTATTAAATGTTGAACCTCATATGCAAATTTTGGAATAGGTTAAATACATTGAAGTAAGAATCATAGAATATCTCAAGTTGGAAAGGATCCATAAAGATCATCGAGTCCAACTCTGTGCTCCTCACAGGACTACCTAAAACTAAACCGGATGACGAAGAGCATTGTCCAGTCACTCCAGGGTCCAGTGTTTCTGACACTGAGAACTCTGGAGGGCCCCCCACACCAAATAGGTGCACCTGCCACCCCAGAGCCAGCACGAGAATCTATGTCCCAAGACAACAGAGATACACTCAACAGTATGGATGGTGGACACCAACTGATGTTGAAACAAGAAATAAAAAGATACATGGATAGCAATAAAGAAGAATCTGACTTACCCAAGTCTCCAAGAAGTCAAGGGAAGTGTTTGGAAGAGCTATGAGAGAGAAGAGCTTTTATATTGGAGCAGCTGGAGGTACAAAATCAACACTGGTTGCCTGCCCCAATTTCAAACACGTGTAACCCGTTGAGATGATGAAATTGCTGAGTTCATTATTGGAGTTTATGAGTCCTTTCAAATTTGTTTGTAGTAAGGACCTAAACATTACTTTAGATTACAGAGAATTCTTTCATCTTGCGGTGACTTTGGGAAAATAAATACCTGGCGTTATTCCAGTCACTTCCTTGAAATTACAACAGAAATTACTAAACCAGATCCTCTTGTATTAACTTAACACCTGGACAGCATCTCATGGGTTTATCAGAATTATATACTACTGCCATAGACAGGATTTTTATTTAAGTACATAAAATTCACATTACAACCTGCCAGGACAAAAGTTAAAGACTACCAATGGGATATGCAGAAAAGTTGGGGGTGGTTTCTGCCTGTTTTATCTTCCTCACCTACAGCTGGGGGACACAGCACCCTTGATGATGTTTTCCAGTAGTGTTTGACACTGGCTGTAATGGGGACAATTCCGCTCAGAAGAGCAGCAGCAACTCCAGGGACCTGCAATGTATGCTCTAGACTAAATAGGGCTCATATGGAAATTGAAATTTAACCTTGAGCAGAAAAAATGGTGAAAACCTTTTTTTGGAGTGCTGGGAACTCTTTTCATGCGGATATGAACTGAATCAGTTTCTCCATCCATCAGTCATCAAACAGGTGTATTCTCTTACAAAGATGTCTAGGGCTAAGCCTGCAGAATTTCACGGAGAGGAGAGGCGGCTTTGTCTTCCTGAGGCTTGCTTTTGTTTTTTAAGAGATAAACAAGGAATGAGTTTCTGATGTTAAGTAAAGCTACAAAGGGATTGGAGACCCCAAAGAGACTTTTTCCAGGTATTGTTGGTTTGACGTTCTTAGTACCAAAGATGGTACTCGAGAATATTTAATAGGAAGCTGAGGAAAGGTAAGCGTTTTCAGTACAAATGGGTCCTCTGGTGTAAAAAATGAAATGTAGTAGAAGTGCTTTGAATTATTGACTTTGATTCTCAGGAACTCATGACCTCCTGCAATACACTATTGTTGCTGCAAGCCATAACTCCGGAAGAGGGCTGAGGTGGCAGTTTCTGTGAACAGGCAACAATTATGAATTTGGAACACACCACGCAAAACAAAGGCTAGTTCTTCCCTTGTTTACAGATGTGTTATTTTAATACTGCAGACTCTATGCCATAGATTATCTCTAAATTATGAGGTGGGTTTCTCAGCCTTTGAGGTGGTTAGAAGTTTTTTTGGACAATATTATTTTCAAGCTTCCAGGGAGCAAGTCCTTTCAAATGCCGCAAACTATCTACTAATGGTTTGAGAATGCATTCTTACAATTAGGTTAAAGGCATGTACCTGGATTTAGGTGCCTAGCAATTATGGAATGACATCAGATTCAAATATGTAAGTCAAGGTATTTGTGTCCTTGGCATAATCAGTTCGTGGCTGAATACTGGGGATTTGTGCATGTTCAGGATTTTTCAGTGTAGAAGTACAGAGGGAAATATAAAATTTAAATAAAATACAGCATTTCATAAGTTGTACAATTAGTCTAGCTTTATCATTCTCAGTTGCACATCAGACCACAGAAACAGAGGATTTGATAATTTTCTTGAGATGTTACAATTCTATCAATCATCAGCCTTTATCCGTGTAAATGATTTCTCTGTCTCTATTGTGGGGTATTTCCAGATAGCTTTAGCAAGATGCCACCAGTCACATTTCATTTCATTTCCTTTCTCAGTAGGCTTCAATATTGCCTGATCTGAAGATGGAACTAGGGATGGATCCCTGAAGGTTTTGTATCAGGAGACAGAAGGCTGGAAAGTGTGGGTGACAAATGCCTCGCAAAGGAAGTGCCTTTCAATATTGAGAACAGAAAGGGTAAATATCAGTTTGCTTCTAGGCTCCAAATTGGGTTGAAATACAGTGAGGGAGACCTGTTAGAAAAATCTGAGTGGTTTAAAAGGATATTATATCCCTGCCTTTTTCTTAAAATGGTTCAAAGGACTTGCCAGTGTTTGAGAAAAGGACAGGAAGGCTAATCCACGACTGAATACATAACAAAGAGAGCAAGAGGTATTTCCTGAAGTCCCTCATTCATTAGATGAGGCCAGCATTGTGTTCAGGAGCAAAAGCCGAACGAGATAAAACCATTTAAGGACCAGAAGATGGTTTCTATGGTTTCCTATGGCTTCCTTTGGGTGCAGTATTCTTCTTACACTAAGTAACTGAGGGTGCAAATGATAAAGATAAAAATGATGACCCACAGTTGCTCTAATGAGCTCCATTTTGTGTCCAGGTGTCTTACAGCCTGAATTTAATGGAAAAATCTGTGCACATCAAGGGACCACAGCCACGCAGTGATCAGCTGGGTTTTGCCATTAATAATGGAGAAGTTGAGGAAGAGCATTAGTATAATTCTCGTTGTAACACCAAGGATGTGAATGGAATGATAACAGGAATGAATATGACAGGTAACCATTTGAGATGAAAGAGGCTTCTGTGATGAAATGCACCTATCATATTTCACGAGACTTCGAACCAACAAATAAACAAATAGTCAGCAAAACTTTGAGGACCTACGTGTCATATTAGTTTTGGGTTTGCCCCAATTATGCACATGCACAAATTGCACCTTAGGTGATCCCCATGATCTAGGGAATTGTATAAAAGCTCTCCCAACTCAGGGCTCTTCATTCCACTTTGATCGCTTTATTCACCTCCTTGAACAAGGTAAGTATCATTCTACCAGATCTGTTTCCTAAACTTTGAGTATCTTTTTTCTGATAGTTTTAATTAAGCTTGGAATCATCCATAAGTATTCCAAGATTCTTAATAATGTTGGATGATTTTGCCATTAATTTATTTTTCTTATTTGGTGTTGGACTTCCATGTATTCAGGTTTAAAATGGTAAAACTAGGCTTTCCAAAAATTATTGTTTCCTGTTAGTAGAAAGTTGAGCTATCAAAGCAGCTTCCAAAACATCAACAGAAGGCTAGTTCAATTACTAGGAATTTTTTAAGGATTTTGCATGTAAGTTTTTGATATGTGTCTATGTATGTGTTTGTATTCGTTGAGGGGACAAGCTTAACCAGAAAGAATGTAGAAGTATTGTCTAAAGAATTATTAGAAAACAGAAATGAAACTAGGAAATCTTAACCTAGCCTTTACATTGTCCTTGCTTTGAGTGGGGAGTTGGATTAGATGACCTCCAGAAGTCCCTCCCAATCTAATATTTTATTGGTTCTAGTTGGAGGAAAAAATTGTTCACAGGTGGTATTGATTCGTAGTCCTTCCACGGGTTTGCTTTTAGATTGGATCAGATCCTATGGCAAAAATCTTTCTGAAGAGCTCAGATCCCAGCATACTGGAGTAGAAACTCAGCCCTAGATATCTGAGTGTACCAGTTTCGCATCTGGGAAATCAAATAATGTTTTCACTCACCCTGTGACTCTCAAGCTACTTTGCAAGCATTTCAGGGCAGGGAATGCCTTATTTAATCCATGTTTATAGCATGTCCAGCATACTGGCAGCATGATTTTAGCTATTGCTTCTGGAAGCACGTTACAAGTCAATATGCCAGAGTTGTTTTTCCAGCTACCTATTAATTTACCATGAGCTTTGCTGGTTGTCTGGTTACACTGCTTTGTTTTTGCTAACATATAACAAACAAATCTTTTAGACATGGACATTGTAAGGGTAGGTGCAATGTATAGTGGAAGTAATTTGCAAAGCAAAATGCTGGATAATGTTTTTGCAGTGTTAGACAGTGGAGTAGAACAAAGAACTACTTTTCAAAGGGAACCAAGTATAAGAAATTAACAATGAGACCTTTAGAAGAGATGACTGCTCAGAGTGCAAACTGGGCAGTGCTGATTTACAAGAGGGAGAGATGTCACATGGAAAACACTGAAGAGAAGGAAGGACAATTGTGACCTGAAAGATAATGCCATTATTCTAGTCCATGTGGCCAACTTTCAAACTCTATTTCCCATTGAATTAATACCTTTCTTTTACTCATCAGTGTGTGTTGCAGCTTACCTCCATCCCTACGAGATGGCTTGCTCCGACCTGTGGTCCACCTCTGCCTGTGGCGTCTACCGCCCCCAGCCCCTGGCTGACAGCTGCAACGAGCCCTGTGTCCGCCAGTGTCCTGACTCCACCACCGTCATCCAGCCACCTCCCGTCGTCGTCACCTTCCCTGGCCCCATCCTCAGCTCCTTCCCCCAGGATTCCGTTGTGGGATCCTCTGGAGCCCCGGTCCTTGGGGGCTCTGGGGGCTACGGAGGCTACGGCTCCCTGGGCTATGGGGGCCAGTGGGGCTATGGGGGCCCGTGGGGCTATGGGGGCCTGTGGGGCTACGGCGGCTATGGCTCCTCCCTGGGCTGTGGGGGTCTGTGGGGCTATGGGGGCTCCCTGGGTTACGGGGGTCTGTGGGGCTATGGTAGACCCTATGGTTCCAGCTATTGCAACCCTTACTCCTACTGGTACAACAAGTACAACCGTGGGAGCTGCGGGCCCTGGTAAACAATGGGAAAATCCACTGAATAATGTCCAAGTGAAAAGCAAAATGCAGATTCACTGGTGAGCTGATGAGTGACAGCTTTGGGAAAGAGCTCACAAATCCTGCTCAGTGCAGTGCCATCTGCATGTTCTGCACCTCTCCTTTTTTTTCTTTTGAATTCTCTCCTGATCTCTTCATGGGTTCAGTTCCTTGTTATCTTCTGCTTTATCATCCTTGTGACTGATTGCAGTGAGACATCTAACAGCATCTTTCAAAATGCGTTTGACTGACATCTTGGATAGACATTCTTCATATTGCAATGTACTTTTGTTCTTTTCATTCTCATTAAAATTCTGTTGCATCATTTAAAATAGATGTGTTGTGGTTTTGCACTCTCATCCATTCTGAATTTGCCAACTTTTCTGGATAAAGCTGCCTGGTGTACATATGGCTGCAATGATATTGTGCAAACCTTGCCCACATAGTGAAAGTCTCCCTGAGGAGCCCTTGCTAGGCCTGTTTCACCACGGAATTGCAATAACAGGGTCACAAAATGCTGGTCATAGGTGAAGAGCAGCCTTCCCCACACATCACTTTATTAGAGTCCCCCTTCGTGAGTTTGTCAGATAATTCTTAGGACTACAAGTGTCTGATCACCCTCTGAAAGTTAAGCTCTTCCTTATTCCACTGCAGACTTCTAATGCAATGTCATACAAATCATTTCACCAGCACAGCTCTTAATGGAAGATTGGTGACTGATATTAAATGGAGTTCTGATTCTGGGTTTCTCTAGCACAGACCAGCCCAGATCCATGCTATTCAATTATCTCACGCTCCAAAATTCGGCTGTGTGTAGATGACACTTCTCCAAAACCACAAGAAGGACCATGTGCATAATTTCACAGTATATCTGGTAGAGTTCCTGGGTTTGGGACTTTTTTGGTTCTGTTTAAGTTACGTATATATTAAATATAAATAGAATTTCTGTAAATATTATATAGGTAGCCTAAACCTGAACAAAAATACTGCACCATACATGGCATAACTTTTTAGGTTACCAGTAAAGCATGTAACCATCTCCTGACTCAAGCAGATGTTAATCTCACAAGATAGTTTTCTTTGTGTTGTTCAGCTGCCAAAAGATCTTAGGCTACATATTTTGCTACAGTAAAAAGTATGGCTAAGCATAAAGTAACAGCATTCAGAGAACATCCGACCAGGAACTGAAGGCAGAATATGAAGAAAGAAAGTCAAGAGCTGCTGCGCATGCCCAGGTCCATGCTCTGTAACTGGACAGTGCAGACAGCACACTTCCCAGCAGTCATTCCCTAAAAAATCAGCTCTAAATCTGCCTTTTATTTGTTTTTATTTAGTTATCCCTGGTAAATTGAATAGCTCTTCCAGCAGGAGCCACAGCTTCCACAGTGGTATCCAGCATCAGAACAACAGCCAACAGGGATGACCTACTTGCTGCCAGGACCTGAAAATCTGTAAGAAAACCTGTTGTGACGAAGACTACCATAACAAAAGCTCCCGTAACAGAAGGAGCCCTTAAGAACGGGTGCTAACAGAGATCCCGCTATGCGATCCTGAAGGAAGGAACATCTGGGCTGTAAGGTGGTGACAATGGATGGTGGCTGAGCTGCTGTCCTCGGGTCAGGGCAGTCAGCTCCTTGCAGCTATTGGCGCTGGTGCTGGACATGAATTGGCCAACTGGAGGCAGGACTAAGTGTAAGCGTAACACAGCACAAATTCCCCTGGAACAGGAAGAAAAGCTGAGATCTTGTGGAAATGGGAAAGGCACAGCAGTCTGGATCCTCTGCAACACTCATTTAATTCCAGATCCATCCCACCTGATTGTGGCCATCTCACCGAGATCTACTTGCTGCTGTGGATGTAATTCCTCAACTTTATATAAGCCCTGTAAGAAAAATGATTTTTAAGTGATGGTCAATCATTGCTTAGCGGTAACAGGGGAATATAGAAGGTCACATGCCTCCTCCGGCAATTGGAAGACCAAGTAATTAACTATGAAGAGGACGTATCCTCTGTTAACCATGGCTGCGACTGAGGCTGTTGAGGAGCAAGAGCACAGAGCCGTTTGTAGGGCTACAGCCTGGGGTTTTGGTATCTGTTTAGCAGATTATAACCTTGAGATTAGAAGCAGTTCTAAACTAATGTCCATGTAGGAGCAGACACCTCCTATAAAATCCATTGTGGAAAACACCAGCTTAGCCCTTAAAATCTGCATATAGCATTGCCTCCTCATAAATGACAAAAGACGACTAACTGAAATTTACAGAAAGAGAACAGTTTGATGTCTAGAAAACAGCTGGCTCTGGGAAGAAGAAGGCAAGAGAAGTAAATACAAGGCGGTTTTCAGGACGGACTTTTTATACATTTACTCAAACTGCCTGAAGAATCTGAGTGTCCCATTAACACCAGCCCACATTTATCACACGTGGTTCACCTCAAAATGATGAAACAGTTTTGCTCAATATTTATGTTTATTAGTTGATTCAAATTCTCACACTGCATGAAATGCAAATTACAAAACAAATATTTCTTTCATCTTAGCACTTAATTGGCAAGATTCATTCCTGGTAACGTTCCATTAAATACATTAGAATGACAGGAGGAATTATGCTGGCTTCATTTATTTACCTCTTCTTTTATTGGTTGACATAATGATGGTGGCTCAAATGTTAATCATAATTGCCATCTGCTTTCATACGCAGGTTTTCTTTCCATCCTTCCTTACCCATGTTAGATAAAGTATAATTGATAGAAAACATCGTGTCTTTCTTGTGAAATCAGCAACCCTTGTACAAAGTTTGAATTAAGATTTGGACGGGACTATCCTGTACTTTTCAGGGGAAAAATCAAAAGGTACATTGCAAAGTACTTTTTAAAATCATCCGGACCAATGCCTTGTCTCCCAAACTACCCAGTTTTTCAGTTTCTTCATGTTTTAGAGGTAAATTCATTAGTCACAACAAAGATAAACAGTTTCTTACCCAGAATACAGGCAACTCGTTAAATATATTTTTTAAGGAAGCTGAGCATGTGTTTAAAACCAAGAAGAAAGGCAGAGCACTCACAGTTAGACTAGGAAAGTCCTAGGAAAAGCTTTCAAAATGTGACAACAGGGGCAGAGGTTGCAGATTTTTGTCCTACAAACACTGAAGGGAACGGGAATTAATACTACATTGGCACTGAAGGAGCTTATACACAAACTTAAACAAATAAATGAAAACCTAAATTATAAAAGAAAATCAAGTGAAATCCTAAGGTTAGAAATCAGGAGCTGGTAAAGGGAACAGGAAGAGTGCACTTGAGCAGTACAATTTAATAAATGTTTCAAAATGCTGAGCTGCTTGAATCTAACCACATACTTATATTACAATAATGACGCACCACTTCACGTGTAAACTACTAAGGAGGGTTTGGGAAGTGCTTAAAAACACAGACAAAAGATATTTGAACACCATTTGTGAATATTGCTGGTCTTGTGATCCCCTAGGGCCATCACAAAGTCAGGGGAAAAAAGAACCTCATCATTTACATATAACTTCTGGTTGAAATGTTGCTGTGTTTGTTAAATAACAAACCTATTCATCAGGAAACGATGATTTCTGAGGCTGGACCAGGCACTGCTTATTACACAGAATTTCAGAATATGGGAAGATGGGTGGGACACACCTCATCAAACCTTCCCTGTTTAAAAGCTGGGTGTTTCAACTGCCTTCATAGCGATGAAGGCGAAATTGTTATGTTTTGAGGGTGATATCAATTCTGGGAAGGTAAGCACCTAAGACAGGGTGAATTGTCTCGCAGAAATTCTTGTCCCTCCCCACTAAGTATTGGGGAAGGCTGAGTAATTTCAAATGACAAAGCACTTGAAATCTTGGCAGTGAAAATTGGGCTCTGCAGCAATATGTGCTCTGCAGGTGATGTCCTGCTAGTCAGCAAAGAAAGAAGAAAAAATATATATCCATTGTTGCAACAACTATTCCTTGGGTAATTCCATCCCTTTTCCTACCACTTACTCAGTAGTCTCGGAAGAAGCACTCAAATATGGTTTCTGTGATATCCTCCATCAAAACTTTGGTTCAATCCCTTTGTAAGCTGAAGGGGTAGATCTAAAGGCAAACTGCACTCCATCATAGGAACAAAAAGAAAGAGAAGATACAGACTGAATGAATGCAGTGGTGGACGGAAACACATAATTTCACATAGAAGCTGAGAAATCTGCACCTGCTTCACCACTGTCTTGGGTTACATCCTCCTTTGGAGCTCTGCCTTGTCAGTACAGCTTAGCTAGAAACTATTAATCTGTTCGCATTTGCAGCCGTTCCACACTGCTGACCCTGCGAGATAACCTCTGTGCGCCTCGCAGATTCCAAGTGAAATATAAGGAAAAATAAGGAAAAAAATACTGATATCCCTTCAGGGAAAACTTTAGCCTTTGGTTTAAACACTGTTCCAGGTACTAAAATACTGTGTTTTCTGCTGGTCTTGCCAAGCAGCGAGGAAAATTGAGAATTTTTAAATCAAAGACCATTAGAGGATGTCCATGATTGCCACGGGTGCAGGACCTCTTTCATGTTCTATGGCTGTGGGTGGGAAAAGGATCAGAAGGTGTCTTCCACCTCACTGAATATTTCATTGCAAAATGTGTGAGCAGATTAGATGACAGCCTAGATCTAAAGCACTTAAATACAAACATGTATATGACAG
Organism: Stercorarius parasiticus; assembly: GCA_013396915.1. Classification (NCBI taxonomy): domain Eukaryota; kingdom Metazoa; phylum Chordata; class Aves; order Charadriiformes; family Stercorariidae; genus Stercorarius; species Stercorarius parasiticus. Next base: position 52,620 of record VWZL01004477.1, on the reverse strand, counting down.
CAGGTTAGAGCTCTGATTAAAATCATTACGGGAAGTTAATGAAGGAAGTGCTAAATAAATAGAACCAGTTTAATTCCTCCCTCATTGCCAGTGAGCAGGGTGGAATGATACCAGCAACGAAGCTGGTCAATTAGGCTTCAAGATGAAAGAGAACTGGGAGCTGGAATGTGCGTATCATGCTCTTCAGAGATTTAGGGTGATTTTGCAAACAGCAAGCGAAAGAGTTTCATCACTTTGGGAAGTTCTATGTGCTTCAAATTGGGGCTGGTTGATGATTATGACTTCATGTGCACGGTGTGCCTCAGCCCCCCCAGGCGATCCGAAGTACTGTATAAAAGGAGCAGGTAGGCAGAGCCATTCCGTCTCCCGCTCCTCATACTCTCCTCTACATCAGGTAAGTCTGATGACATTTCATTTCATTTCATTTCATTTCATTTCATTTCATTTCATTCTAAATGCCAGAATGCCTTTGCACTGCAGATTAGAATACTGTTCACTGCTATTACATTAGAGTTTTTAGGACTATATTTTAATTCTCTTTTTCTCCATTTTTTTTTCTTAGCATGTTAGCAAGTTGTATTACTGGTAGGATTTTAGAGTCAAGACCAGGTTTTGAGGCATTTATTTCACCATAATTCGTATTTAGGCGTTCTTATACTGTTAGCAGATCGAAAATGTAGGATGACTTAAGCTTTAAAATGCAGAATTCTCCTGTACCATTTCAGTTAATGACTGAATCAGAGACATGTGGCCATATCCTGAGCTGTTTAACCACCCAGCTGAAGAAAGAGCATTATCTACATGGGAAATCTATTGCAGAATAATCCTAGCTTGTATTTAGCTTTTATGGATAGGTAAAAACGAAATGCTGTGTGTTTTAAGCCTAGTTATTTTCACCAGAGACCAGTGGTCAGATCCAATGTGTTTGTCTTATGTCCCTTTGTAAATCCAGATCAAGATTAGTTTTTCAGATACACTGGGTTTAGGGAGTTGATCCTCTGCATTTCAGGGCTACTTTATGAACAAAATAATCTTTCCCCTTTTTTTACTGGAAAAAGTGCTAACCCACAAGCTTTTGTGACCAGATGTTTAGCTGAAATGCTAGTTTGCAAACTGTATTTTTATCTGATGAAGGAAATCAGCTCCTTACATTTTACCAACGTGCTCCGCACTCTGTATGACATTACACTGCTATGCCAAGAAATATTTGGATAGAAGTATTTCATAGGGTATCTGTATTTATTACATTGAGTATATGAATCTATCCTCAGACTCAAGTGCTTTGGGAATTTTACCAGAGGGATTACAGAGATTAAGAGAACGCAGAACTAAAAGGGAGCAACTGAAAGTATATTACCTTGAAGAGCTTGAAAAGAAACAGGGGACAGGAAAGGAGGAGGAAACGTGTCGTTAAAGCAGTGCTGGGTTCTTGACTCCATTCCATCTCTCCTAAGCCAGAATCTGCTTTTGTCTCATTTGGTGTAAGGAGATCAGCTCTAGTGTAGCTCCTGCTGTTCCTCGCTTCCAACCCGCATTCGCCAGGGAGGAGTGCTGGCGTTTTAGTAAAAAATGTGCCGCCGACACTCTGTTCCTCAGGAAGGGAACACAAATTTTTTTAAAAGAAAAAAGAAGCTATTTCAGCAGGCTTGGCAGATTTGACAAGTGCAGGGATTACTGCATGGGGAAGATGAGAGCAATGCTGATCGACAGGAAAGTTTGTGAACAGCGTCATCAGTTTTGCTTATGCTGGTGATCATTGCCTGTTCCCCAAAAAACCAGCACCAAACCTTGTCCTGCTATTCCAGTACATCTCATGCTTTGTTTTCACACAGCTCTGTTCTCTGTGTTTCAGGATCACCTTCATCCCTGCAAAGAAATGTCTTGCTACGACCTGTGCCCCACCACCAGCAGCATCGCCTGCCCCCAGCCCATCGCTAACAGCTGTAACGAGCCGTGTGTCCGCCAGTGCCCTGACTCAACGGCCCTCATCCAGCCACCCCCCGTTGTCGTCACCTTCCCTGGCCCCATCCTCAGCTCCTTCCCCCAGCAAGCCGTGGTGGGCTCCTCCGGAGCACCCGCCTTTGGGGGCTCCCTGGGGCTGGGGGGCCTCTATGGCGCTGGGAGCCTCTACGGTTATGGGGGCTCTCTAGGATATGGGGCCCAGTATGGATATGGGAGTTCAGCCCTCTCCACGTTTGGCAGCGGGTACTGCAGCCCGTACTCCTCCCGCCGGTCCAGCCGGTTCCTCCGCAGCAGCTGTGGACCCTGTTAGGACCCAGAGAGGTCTCAGAAGAGCCACACGTGAAGGCCTAAATGCAGAGCAATGAGGATGGGTGTTCAGCATTCCTGCAGCCCTGCAATGGAGCTACTGCCACTTAGCATTTCTGATTTTCTACTTCTGTTCATTCTTCAGGTTCTATTGTTGCCTGTTCTGGCTTTCCCATTTTTTTTAACCGTCATGGGGCAGCCTGTTCCATATGGACATCACTTATAATGACAAGTATCTTCATCGGCAGCTGTGCAACAGACAGAAGAAAGCCAGCTGAGGACAACAATACCTCTGAGCAGGACACTTGTTGAACATTCTCTGAAATTGTCTGGAAACAGATTTTTCGTATTCTGTGATAACTCGCTTTGCAAATATAAGCATTTCTTGCCCATTAAAATTTTGTTGCATCACATAGCAGCCTTCTGGTTTCCCTTCCTCCCTTCCTGCACAGCCTGGCCTGGGTGGTAATTCCCCATGGGCAGGACCAAGCTGCTAACTAAGCAGTACTGCAAAACATTTTAGCACAGACTGAATTTACAGTGTCACAAGTGTTTCCATAATCAGTCTCCTGCGTAGTAGCTTTCCACCCTTTGAAGATATGAAAAGTTTAAAATAACATAGTGTCTTAACTCCTGTTATTTAAACATTATTTCAGTGGGGCCTTTCCATGAGCATCCAAATAGGGAATTGTGGGTTTCCATGTTGAGCTCAGCATGACCGCAAATGCCATCAAGGTGCTGCCCAGCAGAATACTTTCCAAATGCAAATTTGCACCTATAAAAATCACAGATACAATGCTCAACCTACAGCATTGACCTTGCTCAGCAGTACTTAATCTCCAAACATCCCAAGCAACTAATACTTATTCCTGCATGCAGTCATCAGCCTTTCCACCCCAGTTAAAAAGAGGAATAATCCCTGTTTCCTCTAAGAAATAACTGTAGTACAGTCTCAGGAGCAGCAGAGACTCAGTCCTAAGCTTCTGGTAATAGAGCCAGCTCAAATTGCAAAGGAGGCACGTTCAGTGCTGCACAAACAAAGAATAAAGCCAATCCCCGCCCTCAAGTGCTTTCAGAGTGAATAAACAAGACAAGCGAAGCATGAGCATCATTGCTCTTTTCCCTTCTTTGCAGATAGGCATCTTTTATACAGAGATTAAAGGCCATGTTTTCCATACTGATAAAAACATTAGTAAATATTTTCCCCAGGTGACAAAGGAATTGCTTGGCAAAGCCCAGAACTGAATTCCTCTCTCCAGTATCCCCATCTAACAATTGACATACAGTCTCTGTTTCCACTTTTCTGTTCCACTGGTTAGATCAGGTTTGCTTTCCACTGTTACTCTCATCTCCTTTAGAAAAAGAGGAAAATAAGTGAAAATAATTTTAGCTGAAAGACTGTACGTGGCATGGCCAGTAGTATACAGGATATTGGAAATTTAACAGATCATAGAATCATGGAATCATGGAATGGTTTGGGTTGGAAAGAACTTTTAAAGATCAGCTAGTCCAACCCACTGCCACAGGCAGGGACATCTTTCACTAGAACAGGTTGCTCAAAACCCCATCCAACCTGGCCTTGAGCACTTCCAAAAACCAGTGACTTCAGGATTCAAGACATGGCTTATTATAATTTGTTTTCTAAGTAAAAGGGGAGAATAAGCTAGAAAAAGATTCCTTTCTTCAGGTTTGTCTGATACAGCATTTTATTTAAAACACCTGAAACATTCAAGTTCAGGTCCTCCAACTGCAAAACTGATAAAAGGTAGACTGTGAGTAGTGACTTCGCTAATTCCTCCAGAATCAAACCCTGGAAGGAAGCTGGCGTTCAGCAGAGCATATTTCTGGTTCTGTTATGTTGAGCCATTGTGCCTGCAGGCTATTTACTGGTGGTGTGAGTCTGAACCACATAAAAAACCATTAGGCTCTAGTAGTGACTAAATATTTAGTGAATCCGCCTATTTAAATCAAGCATGAAAGGCTTAACTCCCACAGATATCTGTCTTGAACTGTAATTTAGTGCGTGGGGAGGACATATACTTCAGGCTGTGTTTACAACACCTTTATGAATCAACTTCTGACTGCATCTCATTTACCAATAGTAAATGAGATACTTTATATCCTAGTACCTTGTACTAGGATATAAACACATGCTCAGAGCACATTTAGATGAGAGAGAGCGTAGTGACCTCTATAGTTCAACGTGAGACAGTGTGATTTCATTTATTGCTTCCTTGTTCTTGACAATTACTTGTTTCCCTGACAGGAGGAACAGGAGTCTGAGTTGCCAGCGCTAACTGTCAACAGCCTGGATGTCCCGTGGCTGACCAAGAACTGCAGAAGACCTCACAGTTACACCTGATCTAGAAGACACCCCTGCTTATTTCAGGGGGAATTAGAAGACCTTTAAAGGTTCCCTTCCAACCCAAACGATTGTACGATTCTATGTGATCCCTGTGTTGCAGTGGCCAACAAACCATCAGAATCTCAGCACTGCTTCCAGATTATCATGCAGTCTCCTTCTCTGGAGATATTCAAAACCCTCCTGGATGTGATCCTATCCAACCTGCTCTAGATGAATCTGCTTTGGCAGGGGGGTTGGATTAGATGTTCTCCAAAGGTCCCTTCCTTTGCGATTCTGTGATTCTGTGATTCTGTAATCATGATTACCAGCAGCTGCTGTTCCTCCCATCTCATATCTTCATGTGGAGTGACCTGAGATGCATTGGGTCTGCCAGTGAAATTAGTTCTCTTCTGCTCTGTTCATCTGTGATTACGTGATTACACTTACATGGAAGCGTAATGCAAATTAATCCTGCTGGGCATTTGGGAAGTGGCAGATTGCTGATGGTCAGGAGCAGTACAGAACAATGGAAGGCAGGTAAAAAACTGTGCTTTGGTGTTTTCTCTGGCCTATGGTCATAACATTCCAATTCAGGCTGGCAGATGAGAATCAGCAATGCAAATTTTGCGGTTTCTGCTCTCCAAGGGACAGTCTCTGCAGCGGTGTTGTGGAGTGCTATGTCTTCAAGCACCATTCAAAGTCAATAGACTCCATCAATGAATTAATTCATACTACAGGGATCTATTAATAGTCCAGACTCTAACTTCTAGCTCCCACGTGTGCCTTTTCTGTAGTGTAACAAGTAGGTAGGCAGAGCAGCTCCATCCAGGTCTGCTGACAACATCCACAATGAAGGATGGCTGACTGCATCCTTTCACCACAGCAGGACAAACTGCCTGCTATTGCAAGTCCAGTGCAGAGGTGCAGCAAGATGGGTAATTCTACTGTTCTGTGTGGGATGAAAACAAAGATCTTGAAAAGAAAACTTCTATAGTGATCAAAACCATAGCAATGTGTCTTGAAAATATCTGATTTAGTTGCTTTAGTGCTCTTCATACCTAGTCTTAGTGACTCCAAGAATAATCATGCAGCAAATTGGAGACAGAGGAAGCATGAAAACAACACCAAGCGTTCAGACACATCCTAACAAGAAAGAGGTGTTGCCTGGCTACCTCATTGTAGCCTCATCTCATTTCACCTAGTTTTACAAGTGAAGTCACACCTCCAAACCCTTTGAAGTTATTACCACATACTTGATCCTGTCCAAACAAATTTCTGCAGCCTGAGATGGGGTTTGCCTGCAATGAGCCTGCTCGAGTGTAGTGAAGTTTGTCAGTGCTTTGCTGGCATTCCCAGGAACCGCAGCTTCACACAGGGAGGAGCAGAAGTGCTGAGCAGTGTCTGATGTCTGGTCCATCCTGGTTGGCATTCCAAGCAGAGGATGGGGTGAATGAATCTTAATAGCTGTGCTTATTTTATGCAAATTGCATCACTAGAAAAACAGCTCCACAGGACATACTGAGCACCCTGGAGCCAGGTTGCTGTTGAACAAAGAGAAGTGCTGGACATGCCGAGTATCCACAGCCATCTGCGTGTAGCCCGCAATTTAAGTGTAAAATTCCTGAGATGGAAAATATTATTTGGCCTGAATGATATGTTTTGTTCTTCAGGGAAGACTTAAGAATTATTCTTTTATTTATCTTAACTGGGACTGCCAAAAAAGTAGAGGTATTAATGGGAAAGTTCAAAGAACTCATGGAATTTCAGTGAAGATTTGCCATTCGGTTAAAAATTCTTGTTGGCTATTCAAAGGAAAGTCCTACCCACAGATCGCTACATGCTGTTTTTAAACAATGAAAGACTTCACAAAACCAATGTATAGGGATATAATTAAATTGGAGCCTCGGGCAAGTAGTGAGACACAGGGAAGGTCTTCAAAGTTACTTGTCTGTTTAACTTTCTTTGCTAACGTGTACCAAATACACGCTGCAACCACACCTGTCCTGGAGGAAATTTCAAACTTAGTTGTAAGGGTTACAAAACATGTTTATCCAGCATGAAATTACTTTTGTGTCATTATGTTCGCTGCTGCTTAAAGGACCTGGTCACCTTCCAACTTCAGGCATTAAAAGAAAGCAAACACTGTCATGTTTCACTACAGGGACTGATGCTCACCAAGACTGGTATATTAACAAAAAATATTGGACCAAAAAAAAAAAGACAAGAAAATTCAGAATTTTGATGCACAACATTTTAATGGGAAAGTAAGATGTAAAAGATCTTTTGGAGAATGAAAAACATGGGGGAAATATCGCTCCAAGGCTATATATTCCACATACATTACTCTTTTTCATGGCATGGGAAGACTTAGACAAACTCATCCCACTTTCAACCAGCCAAAGATCACGGATATAACTAATTTGAGGCCATCATTATTAGAAGCCACTGGAAAGAATAGTTAGGAAACTAAATTAAACTGTTAGCTTGAGATTGCATGCACGATTTTCAGAGATGCACAGTTCATGCTCCAGGAAAGGAGCGGCAGTAACAGGAGAAACATCTTCCTCTGTGTTGGGTGATTGCTCCTGCGTATTTAACATGGTCTACAGCTCCCAAAACCATAAGCACTGGATCCATAGGAAGAATATGACCTCCCATAATTGTACAAGCTCCTAGAGCCATAGGAGCCACTGGGACCCAGAGAGCTCATGGATCCAACCAAGCTCCCAATGGTGGATGGTGCTGAGCTGCCCACGATGCTCTCCTGAGGGCAGGAGCTGAGAATGGGGCCAGGGAAGGTCATGACCACGGGTGGGGGGTAGATCACAGCTCTCGAATCACCACAGGATGTAACACAGGGCGCGCTCCAGGCATTTGCAATTGGTTGTGGGCAGGTGACTTCGCAGGGTGCAAGGCAGCGGGAGCTGATCATCTGTCTGTAGGAAGACATCTTCTGGGAATGCAGATAAATCTGAAACACACAACACCGAGGCAACACAAGGCTGAACGCTCAGGGATGAATATAGTGGAAACTGCTTTGAAGAGAAGGAATGAAAGATAGCGAGAAGATCAGACAGAGGATGAAGATTTCAGTTTTGTCTCAACAGCAATATCCTTTTTCTCATCTTCTCATGCCTCCTCCTCTCCCCGACAACAACCTCTTTTGGCTCCTAATTATGTAGCTAATTTGATATATATAAATATCATTAACAATCAAGGAAAATGTGTATTTGAACTCAAACTGTCCTCCTATCCCATTTTTCCTTCCCACCATTCCCTTTTAAATCTGACTTACTGTGACACTTGACCATTTTTTTATAAATAACTGCAGAAAAGAAGAGAAACACTGGCTAGCACCTATACAGTAACATCCTGTGCTGGTTCTGCACCACCTGTAATTATTACAACTGTATGAGGCAAGTCATTGTTATTCCAGCTTTAAGGAAGAGGTAACTGAGGATTAGAAGTGAATGCATTGCCCAGAGCCATTTGGTGAGGCAACAGGAGAGATGGAGCTAAAATTCAGGCAAGCCTGGTTGTTAATGGCAGTGTTATTCCCTAATCTTTCAGATGCTACAGCCGGCAGCAGGGCTTCCCTGCATGTTCTGTACAGAAATAAAACGAGCAGCAGCCGCACCCCTGAAGAGCTTGTAAAGAGGGTTTGCTTGGCAGAATCTCCCACGTTTGGGTGGGAACGCAGTGTCAGTGAGGTTTCCAGTATAACTGGGACTCCTGTGAATGTGGTCCCAGCTGACTTGCTAAAGATGACCAAGGTGACAAATGACTGGCAGAAGTAGGAACTGTGCATAATTTTATGGAGTCCTTTTCTTTAATCATAAGATCACTTGATTACTCATAAAATCAATTTGCAGCTCCCCTTGATCTCTGTCCTGCCTTACTAAAACCCATAAAATGGAAGGTTGGGAATAAAGAAAAGGAATAAAGTCCCACCCATAACAAGTACATGATTTAATGCACGACAGGCTTCAAATTAATTCAGAAATTATCTCAAAGAACAGGACAAAACATTATTCGTAACAATGGCTTCCTAGTTCAGTCTGAGAGTCAGAGTTAACTTTTCTTGGTAGTCACCATTACAAGTCAACACAAGCAAAGTAAGGCAGATTCCTAAAGGCAGGAGGAAATAGGAATTCACTAAATCTCACTATAAATAAGTTTGCAAATCTCAAACTTTCAACTGCTCTGAAAACTCTTTTCCTGACCTTTTACAGCCTGCCACTGAGTAAGTAGGAAGCAGCTCTTTCTGAAAGCAAGCCTCAAACTTTTCACACGTTTCAGTTAAAATCCCGTATTGTTACAGCAATATATTAATAGCAACAGCATCAGTCTCCAACTTACCCCCTCACAGCAAAGAGCAAGTCAGGAGAAATGGTTAGAGCAGCCCACAACTGGGAGAGCTTTTATACCTTTTCTTAGGCAATCGGGAGGATATGAAACATTCTTCATGTATGATGCCCTAATGCGTTATCAAACAAAAATTCACTCCACCTGTAACTGCCCCAGATAATGTAATTATTTTGCTCGGTCATGGTGATTACTATTGCGTTCTTCTCATTACTCTGGCAATGTAATTTTTTTTCTTTTATTGCTTTTTCCTATTTCTCTGGTTGCCTCATGGAGCAGATTGCTCAGAAGTTTATCCATAAACACAATATGCTGATGTACCTGAGATACTACCCCACTTTTCCAAGTCATGCTCCAGTAAGGGGGCATTGTGCAATTAATCCCATCATACCCACGCACATTAATTCCTGTGACTCTGATATGAGGCACTTTCGACTCCATAGACACCTTCTGACTGAGTTATCGGTTTGGAAATGGGAAGCATTTGTACCCATCCTTCTGGCCAAGAAACAAACACAACGCACATGGCCACTTCAAACTTTAAAAGTACAGGTGGAGTAACCTGTAAGTAAGGAGCTGCTGTTATCCAGCCCTGGCATGGGGGCAGGAGCCTCAGACAATGAGAAATTCATGTCCGGCTTTCATTGTCAGGGACCCCATGGGATCATTGCTGAAGATCTCAGGGCTCCTGAGTGATGAACGATTCATGGTCTGGGATGAAACACGTCAGGAAGTGAAGCTGTGCATCACCCTAGGGAAACCTTGGGCTGGAATCTTATTGTGCAGTTTCAGCTGATGCAGAAGACTGGCCACTTACTTCAGCAGATTTTGTCCTCAGATCCAGTACCCTGTCTTCAGTTCTTCAGTTATTTACTGACAATACTATTTGCAACAGAGTCTATTAATTTTGTGTACCTGAGTTGACATAACTTAGGAATGCTTTTTTAACCTCAAGAAGATGAGTTCTTCCCTTCTAAAATCCATCCCCTTCTAGGAAATTTAAGGTTCAATGCCTGGTTTTGAGTAATCTTGAGACTTCTATTCCAAGATGCTAATTTTATTCCAATTTGTCCATCAACATTTGGTAACTATTACCAATACTGCAGTGTAATGCTGTACGAGTGACCCACGCAAGAAGGTTGAGGAAGCCTTGGGATTTCCCTCATGGTGTTTCCTAGCAATGCCTGCGGAGACGCCCTGTAAAGCTACTGATAGTTTATGGTAGACAATTCATATAAACAAGAAACAGGAATAGAAACAAAGGGAAGAAGAGGTTGTGGGGAAACAACCCACCCGATCTGCTCCTCCTGCCCAAACCACACCTGGTTTCACTTTGTCTGGAGTCAGGTGATGACGGTGATGACAGATGAATCACACAATTCTTGGAGATGCATCCCTCTGCTAACCGTCCTGCTCTCCTCATAGGGCAAAGGGAGCAATACACTACTCTCGATACTGCTGACACCCCAAGCTGCCTTTTTTTTTTGACTCATGATGTTCAGGGTTACAGCCCTGTGATTTGCTTTTGTAATTTTACAGGCCCACAAAATGGCATCCGGATGTTTTTTCCCATATAATGGGCGTTTCATGTGCTTTACCAACTTAAACCGTTCACAGTCATTTTTGCCAGTGCAAATATGGGTTAGTGAGATATTCTGAGACAAATAGCTCTATGACAAGCAAAGTTAGTGTGACATATGGACTACCTTTGCACAGATTCCTTGTATCACAAATCACAGTACTGCTGTGGCACATATGGAACCATTGTATGCGAACAATCACCAAACCTATTTACTAAATTAGCATCAAATATTTCATCTATCTCAAGCATATAATTTTATTGTAACGCCATCAAAAAAAGACATTCAAATGTGTCTACAAGAACTTCCATGAATTGATTTTGGATTATTTCTTTACAAATGTGACTAAAAGCTTTTCCTGACTAGCTTGAGTGAACACCACAATCAAGCAGAGCAAAGGGACATCCTTCATTTCAGTTTGTAATTGAAATCCAAACTCAGGACTCAGGATGCCCAAGTATTTCTGTGCAATTGTCCCAAGCCCATGGTGGACGGCTTTGGAGTCATCCATCCAAGAGTGCATCTCATACAGCGTGGGTGGAATTTGTCTCATCTGGTAACACAGCACACCCAGGTTGTACAGGCACGTCTACTACACCCTAGGAGGAGTCCAATAACAGCACCCGAGTGGGTGAGCCATCTGAGAGAAGGAGAATGAAATGAAAAAGGAGTAACTGCCAACAAGGAGGGGTTGAGTAGCACTTTCTGTTTGAAGAGCAGTATTTCTAAGTTCTTAAAAAATAATATTTGTGCCTTGGTATGACTATACTTCAAGCCAAAAAGCATGACTGCTGTTGATGTTGACACGTTAAACTCTGTTGCTGGAATGGCCACAAAACCTTGCTGGAACTGTAAACTTTGTTCACTGGGATCACACAAGACTCAGCACTGCGCTCTTGTGGCTTAGCTGAGAGCGTGACTCGAGCTGAGTAACTCACAGTTACCTCAGACACCTCTCAACGAGGTGAATTCATGTCTCGGAGCTGAAGTGTTGGCATACCCTCAATTTGTATGAAAATTGTGGTGCCGTTTCCAGATGAGAATTACGCGTATTTGGGATCTCCCGATATAGCATTGCTGCCAAGATGAAAGTGTCCTTTTTGGGGGGTGGTTGTTTTGTTCTGATATGACACTGAACTGTCCCCAGCTTCCTTGGGAACAGAGAGTTTCTCCAGTTTCCAGCAGTTCCTTTCTTGGAGGCTTTGATTTTTAAAAAATCTTTCTTAAATATCATTCTCATGATATGACTGTGTAACAGTAGACTATTTTGGCTGATTTATTTGAATATAAAAATATATCTGTGCTAAATATTGGCATATTCTAACCCTAACAGCAACATTCTGCATATGTATTCTTTGGCACATATGCTTCCCAGTGAAAAGGCATTTTTATGATGGCATTAACCATGTAAGATGCAGATTCTGGTTCAAGCTGCTGGGAAGGAGGAATTACACATTGCACAGGACACATCCTGGCCCTGTGCACCTAGGTGCATTTATTATCATCAACTAATCAAGGGATGTAAAGGAGAGAGGTGTGAAGAAAGCTTGGAATAAAACAAAAAGATAATATTAGGATGCAGCATGATTTTTATTAGGAACAAGAAATGGCATTTACACTCATAACAGAATAAAAAAAAAATGAAATTGAAGGAATGTTTCCGGTTTCTCAGACCTGATTACAAGCAATTTGTCAACAGGGTTGATGAATGAATGCGAATGAAGCATTCGTTCACTCAAGATGCTCTTTGTTCCCGATGGCAAATCTAATTTTGCCAACCAAGTTCTGCTTTGCAGCTTGCAGGAAGGCTTTGTTGAGCACGAAAACCTAACATGTAGGAGAGTAAAGCAACTTCCCTGATTTAAATTTTGTTACATCTCCTAGGTTGAACATGAAAACCAGAAAACCAGCACATGTGTTCACAGAGAGGCTAAAGCATAAAACGACCCAATTTCTCACCCGTACTGTCAGAATGGAAAACACACAGTTTGAGAAACCAGTGCAGGCTACAGCAACAACATGAGAAGCAAAAAAGCATAAGAAGAACAAGCAGAGAGCGGTTGCCATAGGTGCTGAGCAGCACCCATAGGTCCCAGCAGATTAGTTGGCAATCATGGGTGCCCAAGGCTTTGGAGAGCTCCTCAGCTCAGTTGCATGTCCAGGTCTTGCATCAGATTCAACACTGTTTCTCCTGCTGTCCACGTCTTCTGCCATGCTTAGCATGGCCCACAGCCCCCATAGCGCTGGCTCCAGAGCTGGCTGGAGGAGGAGGAGCAGGAGGACAAGGAGCCCCCATAGACAAGGGAGCCCTGCAGGCCCCTGGGGCGGCCCAGCCCCAGTGGGGATGAGGCGCCCACGATGCTCTCCTGAGGGCAGGAGCTGAGGATGGGGCCTGGGAAGGTGATGACCACGGGTGGTGGGTAGACCACAGCACGGGAGTCCCCGCAGGAGGTGACGCAGGGCTGGTTCCAGGCGTTGGCAATGGGCTGCGGGCACGTCACCTCACAGGGTGGGAAGCAGCGGGAGCTGAGCTGCTGGCTGGAGAAGGACATCCTGCGGGCACGGAGGGGAACCTGCAATACACCGAGGAGACTGAGTCAACCCACCGCTCACCAGCCACCACGCAGACCACCCTGTGCTGCCTTGCCAGCAGCAGGGAGGGCTCGGGACGTGCCATGGGCAGTTGTTCTGCTGAGGCTCGGGTGCTTCTTCTCGCTCTTTCTCTTTCCCCTTCCCTGCCCTCCTTCCTCCCTCCCAGGCTCTCTACACCCTGAGTGCTGCCCGAGCCAGTGAGAAGCTGTGCCCAGGTCCACCAGTCGGTTCACCCTGAGCTCAAGAGTAAAAGTGCCTGGACTGAGACCCATCTTGGCTGAACCCCTGGGACCTGCTGTAGCAGCTTGGACAGATCTGCGTCTGACCTAAGTGCCAGTGAGAACATCAAGGATAAAGGTCTTCATGCAAAGGTAGGAACTGACACCATCGCGGTTCAGACTGCGTCTGCAGGAGTTGGTTAAAAATAACCCAAACCTAAAGATAAAAAAGATGATGAAGGGATCAGACTTACTCAGATCAATGAAGCGGAGAAGTGAGAACCTGTGATCTGAGGACATCTGAGCCAGAAGCCCTTATATACCATCTTCTTGGATTGCCTGGAGGGGTTGAGACATCCTTTGTGTTTCAGGGTTATTTTGTTACAAAACACAATAAAGCACGTCACTCCCCAAACTTCTATGATTGTTTTATTCACCTTCAGACAATTATCAATTATCAGTCTCTTCCAACACCCTCTTGTTTCTTCCTTAAACTTTTTGAAGCAGTTTCACTTCCTGCAGCATTTTGCTGATTTTGCCAATGTGATAAAAATATTGCAAAACTGATTTACGCGATTGCTCCACACAGCCAGTATTTTTCAAGCACTGCTCAGTATCACAAGTACTGAAATGCAATGTGGGCTCATTTTCTTCTCTAAATCCCCGCTGATACTAAGCTGAAGCACTGTAGAGCTTATAGTTGGAATAAAGATGGGAGATTTACTCCATCTGCCTTGTTCCTCATCCCAGCTATGCACTGCAGGTCTGACACAGCACACTGAAGCATAGAGGTGATTTTGTTTGTGAACTCTTACAAATAATCTGTATTTTCTTTCCCCTCTGAACATAAAAAGTCAGCCACACATTCCCTCCTGCGTCCCTCTCAAGCCTTCACACCACAGCCTTGATTTATGCAGGCTAGCGCATCCTTCTGGCTGCGGCAATATTATGACTCTGTGTCTGATGTGAGGAAAATCCTTCACTAACTATTAAAATAGTGGGGTTTGGGGTTTTTTGTCTTGCTTGGATGTGAATAGAATAGAGCAAGACAATCCTTTAAAGCCACACAGGGGAGTGGGATGTTTTACCCTGTGTTATGGGACACCCGAGATTGGGGTCTAATTTGTGGTCTAGACCCGTGTGCTTCCTTTTGACCCCAAGGAGAGTCCCTACAAGGGCAAGAGCAGACGCCAGGGACTGTGGCTGAAAGCAGAGGGAGCTGAACACTAAAAATCTAACTCCTATGGAAGATGATTGCATTGGGCCCTCACTTGGGTGTTTGCAGTGTCCTCAGTGATTCGGTACTCCAACACTGACCTGCACCAGGATAGGAAAGGGATTAAAAGTCTTGCATATTCCTTGTTATTCCCAGGGAAAATTTAATAATGGTCCCCAAGAAGGTAGCAATATATCTGGAGTTAAAACATTGTAACGAACATAGAGTATGAAAACAACTTCAGAAAGAGAAGCTCCAGTGTCTCTAAGAAAATAAATCAACGTATTGCAAAGCTGGGGAAATCAGCTGAGTGATTTCTAAGAAGGAAGAACCTGGGAGACACTGAGAAAAACCTGGGCTGAGTAATACGTGCTAACAGTGAGGAAACTATTTGCATGAATGAGGAGTTGAGGAGTGATGTGTAATCTATTTGTTTGGGAGATAATTAAGATGATGTTCACAAGGTGTCACAGACCAGTGGGCAGCCCAAGAAATGGTATAAAAAGGGCTCACAGCAGAGCCAGCCTCAGACGGCTGCTCTTTGCTTCTCCTCTTTGGTGTCTTGAGTAAGTTTGACCCCAATTAAGCTTTCTGACTTAAAGCATCGTGCTTCAGTAGATTTAACTGAATCTTTCAGAAATACTCTGCTTGTCTTGCTTATGCCTCTATTTTTCCTTGAAAATGCACTCATTTCGCAGGCTTTGGTAAATGTAGTGGGTTTTGCTGCAAACCCTGGTGATGGGTGATCTCCAGCTTGTTTGCCACAGGTCACTTTGGGGGTGGCCAGTTTGGGCAGCACTCAGGGAGCCTGGGAGAGTGCAGAGGAGCTGCCCGGGAGGGAGGAAGGAGGGCAGGGAAGGGGAAAGAGAAAGAGCGAGAAGAAGCACCCAAGCCTCAGCAGAACAACTGCCCATGGCACGTCCCGAGCCCTCCCTGCTGCTGGCAAGGCAACGCAGGGTGGTCTGCGTGGTGGCTGGTGAGCGGTGGGTTGACTCAGTCTCCTCGGTGTATTGCAGGTTCCCCTCCGTGCCCGCAGGATGTCCTTCTCCAGCCAGCAGCTCAGCTCCCGCTGCTTCCCACCCTGCGAGGTGACGTGCCCGCAGCCCATTGCCAATGCCTGGAACCAGCCCTGCGTCACCTCCTGCGGGGACTCCCGTGCCGTGGTCTACCCACCACCCGTGGTCATCACCTTCCCAGGCCCCATCCTCAGCTCCTGCCCTCAGGAGAGCATCGTGGGCGCCTCATCCCCACTGGGGCTGGGCCGCCCCAGGGGCCTGCAGGGCTCCCTTGTCTATGGGGGCTCCTTGTCCTCCTGCTCCTCCTCCTCCAGCCAGCTCTGGAGCCAGCGCTATGGGGGCTGTGGGCCATGCTAAGCATGGCAGAAGACGTGGACAGCAGGAGAAACAGTGTTGAATCTGATGCAAGACCTGGATGTGCAGTTGAGCAGAGGAGCATGACTCTCTGAAGCAGTGGGAATCTATGGGTGCTGCTCAGCACCCATGGGAACTGCTCAGCACCCATGGGAACTGCTCAGCACCCATGGGAACTGCTCTTCTGCTTGCCCTTCTCATGCTCTATTTGTTTTTAGTGTCGGTTTTCTCAAACTGTGTCTTTTCCATTCTTAGAGTCTAAATTACCTATTATATAAAACATTCTGCTCACTGTTAAAGCACTAAAGCACTTGTATCACTGAAAACTTGTTCATGACTGTTTTTAATTGTTTGGGAGCCGCATTTTTTTCTTTGGTAGCTTTTTTATTTTGATATCCGTATGTCTGATAGAAAGATCCATAGATGTCACCTTACACTGTAATTTGTCGAGTGCATTTGACATGTGAAGCAAGAAAGAACAATGCGCTAACAGTAAATCACTTTGATGCAGACTGTTATGTTGGCCTATTCTTAAAACACTGAAGTCCATCTTATATTTTTGCTTTGCTTAAAATGTACACTTTTTCCTCCCAATAAACACTTATTATTGCATCCAAACATTCATCTGTTTGCTTTCTTCTCTGTTTTGGGGTAATGCAGCCTCTGAAAACCAATAGAACCAAACCATCCCCTTATCTCAGAGATCCGTCACGGAGTGTTCTGCTCTTACAGACAGTGTTTATATAACGTCTACAGATTCCTTCATCAGGAAACTCTGCTTACACCATGCAGAGCTTCCCTGTGGCCTGATTTAATCTTTACAAGAAACCAGTTGTGAGAGAACTGCCCAACCCTTCAATAAAATTTTCAAGACCAGTGTGAAATACTAAATAGCCACTCTGAAGGTATTTTAATAGCTCATCCCTACCTCCCCGTCCTTTCCATCGTCTTTTACCAGAATTATTGTAAGTCCATACACCATTAACAAAAATAAAAAGGTAATATTAAATTATGCTATGATTCTATATAGCATGGAGAGGCAAAGAGAGAATATTAGACAGTGCGCAGCAGCAGAGGGAACTTCCCAGAGACACTCAGAGCCAGAAAATTAGCTAATGCTGAACCCCCAGTCTGAGATACAGGAAACTTGAATCCTCTTCCCTACTTCGTACTTTCATATCCAGCTTTCTAAGATCATAAAATTGCCTCAGCTGGGATCATAAATGCCCAAGAGCGAATACCTTTTGCTAGCTTCACTTCTTATTACTGTGCAAAGTAAAGGAGCCTCCTGGCAGAATCCAAAGAAACCGGGAAGCAGAAATTGGGGCCTAGAGAAGGTCAGCAGAGCCAGATGACCAGAAGAAAACCGCAATGAAGGAAAGCAGACAGAGTTCTCAATAAATAGGGAGCAGTGATCCAGCAGTGCTCAGCTGGAAGCAATAAAAAATTGCTTCAAGGTGAGTAGAGCAATTAGCTAAGCAGCCCCTTAGCTGTTGCTTGCTGTTCCATTAACCCTATGTAGCAGAGTACTGCACAGCACCTCCCTTTCCCTCTCTGCACCTCACTGGAATTCCAGATCTGGGCTGTTGTGTAACGTTTTAAGTACAAGTAAAAGGGAAGGATTGAGGGTGCAATGAAGATAGAGCCAACTTTGTCTTCCTACAGACAGCTGAATGTTGCCCGTTCTGTCTGCTGCAGTAGGTGTGCTTGGTTAACTACTGCTTTCTGGTAAGTGTCCTATGCTCTCCTGTTGTACTTCCCGCGTGCATGTGGCTGGGCATGAAAATAATGTCTCCCTTCTGTTCCCTGTGTTGTTTCCTGTAACTTCTAGTATTTCTGTAATTTTCTAGCAGTACAAATTAGTGCAGTGCGAGGTCTAAAGCAGGCACACAACACGGGAACGCTCGTTGCTGAGCAGAGGACCAATGGGTTAAGGTCTTCACTCCCCTCTTGCTACAGGGCTTAACTAGGATGGATGTACCTATGCTCTGCACAGGAGGTTCTCTCAGTTGTGTTATTTCATAGAAACAGAGAGAAAGCAAAACCAGAAGGCTGAAATTATGATGCAGCGTGATTTATTTTAATGGGTGATAGAGGAGGAAAGTTTACAAGAGCAAAACATGATCCTCCAGAAAATGAGGAATTTGAGGCTTTTACAAATGAGGTTTCTTGTTTCAGGAAGCTTCACTTCAAGCAAAGTGTTCTTTTCTTCTTTCATAGCTGTAAGTTTGATGATGCAGTCCAGTTTTCATCCGTTAACACAGCTCTTGAGTGATATTAGGTAGTGTCAAGTGGGAGAAATCACAGTATACAAATTTTTCCATTATGCTTCTTGTACAATGTTATTAGGTTGAATGTAGAAGGAGTATTAATGCATTTGAAAATCTGGACCATGAGAAGAATAGAAGAACACATTTATAGCTAAGAAAGGAGAAGTACATAAAGAGGCACAAGCACAAATGCAATGTAAAGTGTTAGCAAGAATCAACCTTTTTATGGCAGCATCTTAAAAGCCCATCTTACTCTTGAGTTTGGATCTTACATTCAGTATCCTGACTGCTCTTGGTGCACGTATACTCCTGCTGGGTTTGGCAGGGCTCACGCCTTCTAGAGCGATAGCCACTGAACCTCTGAGAACAATAAGGGTAGGAGAACCTGCTTTCCTGTGATCCCCCATAAGCAAAAGAGCCTCTGTAGCCATAAGATCCCCCATAGCCAAGTGAGCTCCCGATGGCAGCTGGTGCTGAGGATCCCACTACGCTTTCCTGAGGGCAGGAGCTGAGAATTGGCCCAGGAAAAGTGATGACAACAGGGGGTGGGTAGATTATTGCCCTGGAGTCACCGCAGGATGTGACACAGGGCTCATTCCAGGCGTTGGCGATGGGCTGTGGGCAGGCCACCTCACAGGGTGTGGAGCACTGGTAGCTGCACAGCTGTCTGTAGGAGGACATCGTTCTGTGGTGGAAGTGGATCTGAAACAGAGAAAGACAGAAGATTACGTGTAGAGGAATTCAATGGTAGGTCAGAAATTTGTCTTCAAGCATCCTCAAGCATCTCTGATGAGGAAGCTATGCACTTGAGTAGCTTCCTGAACAGAGGCGGTGTGGCTTTGTAGTTCCTGGCTCTCTCTTCCACCTTTTAGTCACACTGCTTGAGTTACATTTATCTTCTGTCCTTGCCAGACTCTCAGCTCTTCCTAACCTTCCTCTGTACATCAAACAACTGACACTTTTGACACAATGTGCCAGGATATATCCCAATAGGCTACATTGGAAGCAATGCTCAGTTCTGTTCTCTTGTAAAGGAGCACAAACATTTCTGTACTTTGAGAGCGACGGCCATCTCACCCAGACCCCTTTTTCTAGGACAGGATTTACAGGACCACCCGTTACGCAGGGCTTCAAAACTGAGCTTCACCTTCTACAGAAGTCAAGATAAGGCTGCAGCTCCTTTCTATACCAGCTTTAGGAACTAAAAGTTGTGAATCCTTGAAGCACTTAGCAAGGACTGCAATATTCCCTCGAGAAGCTGAATAATGCCAGCCCCAAGCTCTCTGCAGGATCAGTGAAGCTTTTACAGAAAGACCAGCCCTGGTAGTGCTGTGGCAGACACTTACGTAGGATTCAGTTAGAGTTTTCATTAAAAGAGCATATGAAAAAGGCACAAAGAATTAAAAACTTACTTGAGTCTCAGAGGAGAAGTCAGGAGAAGCTGCTGAGAGAGATGTGAGCAGCGTGTGCTTTTATACTGTTGCCCACATAGCCTGGAGGATCTGAGCCATCCTTTGCCCACAATGTTTGATTAGATTCAAACCATAAGCGATTACACGTAATGCCTCACAGCATATAATCATTTTGCTCACTGTTTGCAGTTATTAGGCAATTCCCAGCTTCCCTTTACTACGTCATCCCTTTCTGAACTTTGTGATCTCCTTCAGATTCATTGGAACTCCAAAAGAATGCACAGGCTTCACCCTTCTGCAGCAATGAGAGATAGTTCAGTTAAGATAAAACCATCTCGTTGACAACTGTATTATATTTTATTTCTTTCCTATTTTAAAATCCACTCAGAGATGGGGGACAGACTGGAAAGGTTAACCTCGAAGCTCCAGGGTGCAAGTCTACTTATTTTGGCTCCTCAAGCCCCCACTTCAGCTGCTCAGGCAGGGTCTGATGTGCTGGCACCCACAAGCCAGCAAATCTGTGCAGTTCACTGTAAAGCAGAAAGTGAGCATTTAGTTAATGCATAGTAGAAATGCTGCTGCCTGTAAATTGCACTGCAGACCTGTGTGCGTTTCTTGTACAGATCTTCCCACCCCAACAGCCAGAGCAAAGAGCAATTTATGGCCTGAAGAGAGGTTTTGCTCAGACTCTGCTGAGAACTGCTGTTTATTCCCATCCTTCATTTCCACCTCCCCCCCCCAGTCTTTGCTTTACAGTTAACTCTGTGTGTACTCTGGGACAAACTTATTTCCAAATGTAGGTGCCAGACCCTCATCTGCTCCAACTGAATCTGACCCCACGGAGTTCAGCTGGTCTCAGTTTATATTATGCCCTCTCTAATGATTTCAGCAATGTTTCCCTAAAACACTCCAACTCGGTAACATTGTACCTAGCTGTCTCTCCAGTGCACGGCTTCGCTTCAAGACTCAGTATTTTTCCAGAACTGTATTTTAAACCGGTATTTCAGAACTATATACAAAATATTTTTCGTATCTGTATTCTTGGCCACAGGCAGCCTTGTTTTCAGAAGCCAGTGGCACAGAGCACTTTTCAGGAGGGAATCAGAATTTGTTCAAGATGTCTCAAACTGAGTGAGAAAATCAGTGGTCATTCTACAAGATGTGTTTAAAAAGAATCTCAGTGATCCTGAGAAACCAATAAATGCTTTAGCCCTCAACTTTCCCTATGACCCATACTGTACGGGAGACACATACAGAGAGGGGAAACAATCTTTTTTTTTTTTATTTATTATCACAGCCCTCTAATAGGATTCTCCAGGGCAAGACTTGAAGTAGCAGCGGCCTGACGGTCATCAGGGCTCAACTCCTTGATCAACACAGCAGTTGGGCAGATTGACAGCGGGCAGTTTTCTGGGGGGCACACAAAGGATTCAGCTTCCAGACTCTCAGCAAGTAATGAATTACAGCAATAAATTCCATTGGGCATTATTGTGGCATCGCGGACCATGAAGCCAGGTGCCTAATACTACTTAGGACAGAGAAGGGCGTAAAAGTCAAACAATCACAAAAAAGGAGCTTGATTCATTCCCACCGAAAACCAATGAAGGGAGTGGATTGATATCAGGAAGGATCTGATCATTGAAGTTCCGGAAGGAAATGAACCATGAGATGTAACCTTGTGTAACAGCATGATGAAGTAGGGAACATCAGAGTAATTAGGATAAGTCAGAAATTTTTTTGCATCATCAAGATGGGCTGAATATGCAACAAGTATCAGTTGATACAGCAGCAGATCCTCATGAGCAAGGTTGTTTCATACACACAAGGAATTCAAGAAAATGGAAAATAGTGCTCAATTGTAAAACCTTTTCCGGACACTCCACTTGTTGTATGATCCCTGCTAAATTGGCTAAGATTAAATTTATTCAACAGTTTCCCAAGTATTGAAATGCAGATAGAAGAGCGTCTTTAATTATTGATTGTATGTTTTGCTAAAACCATGATTCTTGTAAGAGTTTGCCATGAGTCTCTCCCCAGGGAAGCCTTTTCAACTTGCAACAGTCTGTGAAAATGTGTTTATAAATTATTAGGCAGGGACTTCTAGGACAGAAGAAGATTGCTTAGGGTACCCTGTTGCTCTTATTTGCACATTGGTTAATCTTTACACTTAATATTGAAATAGTTTCATAATTCCTAAACATGAAAACCTTTTGCTGTAGCTCACCTTAGTTTTGTACGTTCAGCTTTGGGAGAAGGTTGGGAGGATCCTCAGCAGACTTTACCAGCTGACTGACAACTCCCACAACCCCTGAATTTTCTCCGTGTAGGGAAGGAAGGATTTCCAGACAGCCGTTTTGCAGTGTAACGTCACCAGACTTTTCTTTTAACCTTTTACTTAAAAAAAAAAATATCCATACACTGGTCAGAAGAATGAGAGGCAATTCAGGGGTGTTAGGTGGGAACAGGAGGTTTGTAACCATTAAGGGTCTGTCTGGGGGGAAAAAAGAATGTCAGAGACATCAGAGATGAGATGTCTGACCCATGCCATAGACCTGCAACAGCTCCACTTGCAAATCTTTAGCTGACACTGCGTGATGAACAAGGAAAACTGTATTAAAATGTGCATCTAGGCATTATTCCTCCAGAGGTTTCATGGAAAGACGGCTAAGGATTACACAACAGGAAATATCATTGCCATCTTCAAAGCGCCAGAGTGGCTCAGCTGCACTGAGTAAACCCAAGTGGGTCCAGTCCCTGCCCTCTGCTGGGTTTTGTGGACTGGTGGAGGAAAACAGATATCCCTGCACAAATATCACACCTTCTCTGTTTATTTTTCTTCATCCCAATGTGTTTATCTCTTCTGGTGATTTCATCAAAACATTTGGAGGAAATGCAGGGTAGAAAAATAAACAGCGAAGAATGAAACAAAACCAGAATGAGCACAAGGCAGGAAACTGAGATTTTTCATGGTCTGCTTTGCTCTTTTCTTACTTCTGGCTTCACCCTGAACGAATTTCTTGCTCTCTTAAGTGATCTTGTGGACTTAATGGCGACAGGTCATCTCCTCTGATGCCTCATGCATGCAATGCTTGGCTGCATCAGTAGCTTTTCCTTGCCCTTTGTGACCCTTCTGTAAAATCATATGTTCTGCTATTTTTCCTTCCATATTAACTTTTTATTTTTTTCTTCTGTATGGAGATGGGTTTTCTACCTTTCCACTGGCCTGGGAGGGCAGGACCTGTTGCTGAGTGTAAAACCCATCCGAATTCTAACTGTACCAATGCAGGAATAGGCACACCTGTGTTTTCCTTCCCAGCTCTTCCTCTGAATCAGAGACTGATGGGAAGACAAACACTGTGCCCTGGCTCAATCACCTTCCCCGTAACAACCACCCGAACCGCAGAAGTGTTGAGAAAATGCTGTCTTTTAAAGCGTGTGCTGCATTCCTAACCATGTAGTCTCATTCCTGACTGTGTTGTCTCCAGCTGGGGGATGCCACGCCTGCACCCGCCCGGCAGCTGGCTCGGTATGGGGTGAGGTGCCCATGGGACTGGGCGCAGAGCACTTCCCCGTGGGATTCCCTCTGTGGCTGGTGTCCAAAAGACAGACAGATGTGCATCCCACTCACCTGTTTTGCTATCCATCACAATGACGTGTAAGCCCCGGGATAGCGCCCTGGGTGCCTTTGGACCTCTGTACTCCAGGACTTTTAGGAGGTAGACAAACATCACCCGTGGGACAGGAAGTAGAAGGAACAATTATAGAACCATAGAATTGCCTAGGTTGGAAGGGACCTGTCAGATCATTTAGCCCAACCATAAGTAGGTCTGACCAACCTCTGTTTGAAAGAGGTGTTGGAATGCTACCACTGTACCCATGATCTGTGCAGTGCACTATGCTTGGCGTTGCTGTATTTGGTTTCCAAGGCCATATTGCACGCTGACTCCTTACAACAAGGCATCAGCCCACTGCAGCTTGTGAATTTATCTTGGCTGATAAGATGACAACAATGTGTTTAGTTAAGCCCAGCTCTGCCAGGAGTTTGATGCAATTCAGCATGTGGAAAACTTGGCATTTTCAAGACTGCACAAGTCAGACCACCAGGGATTTTGACTGTCATTTTGGGAGAGGAAGAAGTCCGTAATCCTCATCAAGCCTACTGGCTCAGGATGCATTTTTGCCTCTGTTCAGGTGAAAATGCCTCTCTGAGCTTGTGGCAAGGAGTGAGTAGAGATCCTTTTGCTGTACGCTGAATCCTGAAGTATGCCCATGCCTTCCAGGCTCCCCTTGCCCCTGTTTTTTTAATAGCTGTGCCTGACCCTCATTTCCTTTCTTTTCCCATGTCCTCCTGGGAGAAATGGTATGGTGGCTTGGATGTAATTGTTGCCAGGAGGGCTAAGGAAGGGCTCCACAGATGCCTCAATTTTGAGGCCTTGAGGCTCATCATGCTCACAGGGACAGTAGAATTTACACCACTAGAATGCAGGAAACAGGAGGCCAGGGTAATGTTCACCGCATATGTGTGGTGATTTGCTTTTGGATCCCAAGGCACAGCAAAAACATAGAATTTGCATAACATCCATGGCTATGAAACATTTAGGATCTCTATCAAGGTCTGGGATTTCCTTTTAACACTTTAATTAATGCAAGAGACTAGTCATTGAGGATTATTTTAACATCAGTGGGCAACAGAAACCCTACAAATAAAAGCAGAAAACGTGACCTTGTGATGCTGAAAGGATTTTATTGGAAATGACAAATGGGCTTTTTCAGACCACAGCAATACTGCAGGGAACAATACAGAGGTATTAAGTTAAATTTACACAAAAGCAAAGTAAAAAGGGGTTGAGCACAGTGCCAGAACATTGTGAGCAGAGATCTGATACAAATGGAAAACAGAGTGCCTGGGCTTGTTTTTCGAGCTGGATGAGCGTGCCCGGCTCCTGAGGTCTCCCATTGCCCCTTGGAAAGCCGTGCTCCTCACTCACAGGTTGTGAATTTGTTCTTGTTCCTTCTGGGTCTGGCCACCGGGGGAAACCCTGCAGGGCTTAGTGGGGCGGTATATATTGCAGCTGCGGGAATAGCAGGAGTAGGAGTACCTGCCACCCAGGGAGGCACCGGACCCGAAGGAGCTCTGGTCTTCCAAGGCACCCCCATAGCCAAAGGAGCTACCTATCTCCAGTGGGGCTGACGAGCCCACGATGCTCTCCTGAGGGCAGGAGCTGAGGATGGGGCCTGGGAAGGTGATGACCACAGGTGGTGGGTAGACCACAGCACGGGAGTCCCCACAGGAGGTGACGCAGGGCTGGCTGCAGGCATTGGCATATGGCTGCGGGCAGGTCACTTCACAAGGCGAGTAGCTGCCGTAGTTGCAGTTTTGTTTGTAGGAACTCATCTTTCTGGCTGAAAGTCTGAAACACACAGGGTGGGGAGAGCAGGGGTCAGGGGTGACAGTGCAGGTGCCTTTGTGAAGGGGAGACCTCATTTATTCAAACCAGTGACAGTGAAGGTAGGCATTCAGATGGCGAATGCCACAGGTAAATCTGGTTAGAACTAAGGGTGAGAAAGATAAAATGCATTTTACTCTATTTTCTATTATTCCATTTCAAACCTTGAAATAGTTCTTACAACACTCCTTATCTGATTTTCTCAGTAGTAAATTGAACTGCTATGCAAGCTCAAACACACACACACCCCCTGCCCCAAAGAGCACGACTTACTTGGTTGAAGAACAGAAGAGCAATGAGACTCGCAGTGAAGCCGTTGGAGGACTCTGGGCTGAAGGTGCTTTTATACAGTTCCTCAGTTTGCCCTGGGGGAAGTGAACCATTGTTGTCCTCATTTGTACTCATTGTCCCTCAAATACACTTTTTTGCATATGTCACTCAATCAAGGTGGTTGTGATGCATATTATTTCTCCTAAGAAACTCCACCTCAGCTGTTTTTATGTCTACGTCATAGTCCTTAGACTTCTTGCATGTCAAACCAGGGGGTCAATTTCCATCTTTGTTATAACTCTGTTGACTTTATTGGAGACAGGGGTAGATCAAGATTTACTTTGCTATGAATCTGCAAATTAATTTTTCAAATTGTGTTGCTGTCTTATAACTAATATCTCTATATGAGATGGCCATATATTGGTGTTTGCTTGTTTTTCACAGTGTTATAAATACTAAGTCAGAGCTGGAGATAGACGTCTCAGACCTTTGTCCAAAGCCACAGTAGTCTCTTTAGTCCTTCTATCACTATTTCACTTTAAGTTTTTAGCTTTTTCTAGCAATTCATTTATAGAGAAAGAAAATTTGAGTTTTGGAAGCAGTAATTGTAAATCCTTCTTTTTAAATTCAAAGTCCATCTGTAGCATTGGACTGTTAGCTATAAATTGCCACCGGGGGAAATATTTTTGCAATACCCAGAACCGAGTGCTGCAAAGCAGGGTATTGCATTGTGCCCTGTTTAATGACAGGTCTTAACTTTTACATATGAAACATACGAATTAATATACACCTCTCCGCTAATGTAACTGGGCTTAGAACCAAAGCAGAAGCATCGTTGTGATGATCAGCCTTGACTTAGGGAATATATTCTTTATTAATCCTAAAGATTTCATACATCAACATGCATTGCTTACTGCATTTTGAAAGAGAAGTGCAGAAATTATATGATTAAATCTCAGCAATCTGTGTTAGCCACCATGTCCCTGTCCTATTTTTTTTTTCCTGTACTGAGACAAGCCAGAAAGTCTATGTCAGTTATGTCCAAGGGTTTGCACAGCCTTAATTTCCTGTAAATGAGCTGTTCTTCTGTGTAGACAGGAATTTTTCTTCCCATTATGTCTTGGAGATGCGTATTTAGCTTGTCAGTGCCTTGGAGCTGGACAATCTCCTATTTTGTTTCTTACAGTTCTCCAAACAATGGTCCTTGACTCAGTGTCACAGTGCAGGAGATGAAAGAATGAGGACTTGGTCTGCTGAGTGCTCCTCCCAGCTCTCCCACTGAATCAACAAGCGCGTTCTTTAGCCTCAGTCTTTTAATAATTCCATCACGAAGTCAACAATAAAAATTGCCCAATTCATTTGGGTGTTGTATAGATGAGTGGTTGTGTACAAAACAGTGAAAAAAACAAGGATTTTGCATTCTTTTGAGGCATAAAAAGAAAAGACTAAGATTGAGAAATAAGGATGGGAGTATTAAAATGGGCAGTAACTAAACTGGCGTGATCACAAAGCAAATGTGATTTCCAGGGAAGGAGTTAAAAAGAGCTCCACAGACAGAGCATTTCTGGAGTCTGAGGAGGAAGACGACTATTGAGTGAGGGTGAAGAAAAGAAGGTAATGATTGAGAACTGCCTGGTTTGGCAAAAAAGTAATTAACACAGGTCAGGCACCATCTGGTCATCGCTCTCCTTGAAGAAGGATGACTGGTTGCTCCCAGCTCAGGAGACCTCTGCCTGGTGTAGACCTGCCCTCCTAAAGATGCTGAGCCTGCATGGCATGTGCTAGAAACCAGAAAATAGAGGTTTATTATTCCCCGTACCCCACTACTCTGCCACCTCACTGTGCTCGCTCTGGCAGCAGGAGTTGCCACTTGGCCCCTCGTGTTCCTCAGACCTTCAAGTGTCCCCAGCAGCATGGGTGTAAATTATACAGAGTGCGTCTTAAAGACTAGCAAATGGTCACTTTTCACAGTTGTTTCCATAGGGTAGTATCCGACTTGTAAACACAGAAAGAAAAAAATTGTAGATGTCCAGATTATAGACATCCTTCATGGTCCCTCATTCTTCCACCATCCCTTTGAGAGTATGCCCTAACTCAGATGACCATTAATGTTGCCTTGGCAACCTTCACTTTTATCCACATGGCTTTTTAAGGATTTAATTCACAAGACTTAGAGAGTCCAGTGTGAGGATTCCCCTCTGCTGCCTTCCAGGTCTGACAGATCCTGGGGGTTTGGGGTTTTGACCATGAAAATAATTTCATTTGAATTGATCTCATGGATCACTGCATACTTTGGCTGCACACCACAGCCAAATTCTTGTCTGATTTCTTCTGCCTCCTCAACTTTCGCTTTTGCAGTTTTGTGCTATATTAAGCATTTTTCCCCCCAGCAGGTAAAATATTGCTCTGTGCAACACCCAGATGAAATGGGAAATTTCTACTGATGATATCTAGAAGAGATGATTAAGACAGAGGCCACATAATTTACCAAACATCTCTTGGCAATTAAGTGAGCCTCTGGGAGGAGATCTCGGGCATGTTTTGTACTTGTTAGTGTTATTATTTGTAATTATAATTCTATTATCTCTTAGCTTATGTAAACGAGGTTGGCGCCCAGATACCATGAAAATAGCTCAGACAGTCACCGCTGTCAGGAACCGATAAACGAAACCAAGTAGTTTTAGGTATGGTGAAAGGAAGGATTACTCTCCCCACTGGAGAGAGCATCCAGTGCAGAGGGCAAATTGACCTCATCCCAACGCATGCAGGACAAGGAGGACGTCTGAAAACCTCTCCCCAAATTCTTGGCAAAGGTTAAACTGGAAATCTGCTCCAGACCGCTGTGCCTTAACCGGGACATCTTTACCTTGCCCTGGGTCTAGACTTGAGGCTGTTTTCTGTTTTCCACGTTGTAGTTTCCCTGGTAGGTTCAGAAGAAAGACCCGGGGAAATGTGTCTTTTTATAATAAATAGCAAAGAAATCGGAGCATTTCCATCATGCCTGATAAATCCCCAGGAGCACAGATTACAGCTCCCCAAAGGACAAGGACACTCTTCCTTAAATGACTTTTGCTGTCAAAAGGGAGTCATCATGTGTAACCTAATTCAACTCTCCAATTACTAAATGCTGTAAGCAATATTTTGACATGTAAATCCTTTAAGATCATCCCATTTAAACGTAGGTACAGGAGGACCCCAGCATTTGATCCCTCACTTTGATCTGTGGTCTGTTACATCAGGTGAGGAGCTGGGTATAATTTTCCCGGTTGTAAATTTATTTATTACAAATTCCTGTACTCAGCTAGAGCAGGGTCCACTGTCAGGAAGAGCCCAACGTGATATTTTGGAAAAAAGGAGCTGTTAAAAGTAGTACATTTTGGAGTAACTTGTGCAGGAGACTAATTCCTTCCTAGCATTTCTAAGCAAGAATTTCCTTCCCCCTTTTTCATCTTGTTTTTAACTGGGGTAATATATAGTAATATTCACCAGGAATGAAGTGGGATAAGGAGACTTCTGTAGCATGTCAGACCCGCTTCCCCTCCCTCCACCACCCCACCTTCAAAACAGGCTGTAGAAAATCCCTGTTAACAACAGAAAGGCCATTATATCGCAGAGATGCTTCTCTATAGCTTTGAACAGGATGACCACCGTAACTGAAGCAGCCAAGGGCTGCGGTCTACAGATTGTTTTATTTTTTTTTTCACCTACTGAGGTAAAAAGGGAGCAGAATGGTATCTTGGTAAAAAGGTCTCCAAGTTTTATCTCCCTTTGCAACTAAAGGGTTTGAAAACCTTTACAGCAAGCATGACAAAATCGATATATTATTTCCAAAAATAAGTCTGCTTTGTCAAATCAGCAATCCTCTGTTGTACTGCTCTGAGTTATGTGCTTTGAAACTTGGACAAGTGGAAGAAGGAAGTTAATTTCTGCAATGAGTAGAAAGAAACTAAGGGTGAATACCATCCCTACTTTGAGATGAAAGATTTCTTTAGACTGCAGCATGGATGTGATATCATTCAACTAATAATTGCTTAACAGCAAGCAATATGCAAAGATTCCTCCACCCGTTGACGTGACAAATGCAGGAAAGTTTGTTTTGTAAGGAGGAAGAGCCGCATGCCCGAAGCATGGCTCAGCCCCTCGACCTGCTCTCAGGAACCCTATAAAAGCGCTTGGAGCACAGAGCTCTTCAGACCATTCTTCTTGGCTTCTCCTTGGTGGTGAACTGAGTAAGTCTGACTTCAATTAAATCTATTCTATGAGTTTAAAAGCTACTTTAATAAGACCTTTAATGTACTTATGTCTGAGCACTTAATATGTCTTTGCTTGTTGTTGGAACAATGTTACTTTCCTAAAAAAAAAAGATTCTAACTTCTTTCAGCTTGGCAGCTTTGGAGGGTATGGGGTGGATATGGAGAGTATGGGGCTTCAAAAGCTGCTTGCTTTGCAAATGAAGACAGGAGTTTTAAGAACAGTTTTAAATAAATGTTGCTAGGTCAATCCTCATCTATCCTTTATGAGGCTTTGCTGAATTCTGCCAGGTTCTCTAATCTTCATTATTTCTGCATAAGAGTTGCAATCACACTTTATACTTAGCTATGGAAGAGTAACTTTCTGAATATATAGTTTGAATAAATGAGGTCTCCCCTTCACAAAGGCACCTGCACTGTCACCCCTGACCCCTGCTCTCCCCACCCTGTGTGTTTCAGACTTACTTCCAGCCAGAAAGATGAGTTTCTACAAGCAAGTCTGCAACTACGGCAGCTACTCGCCTTGTGAAGTGACCTGCCCGCAGCCATATGCCAATGCCTGCAGCCAGCCCTGCGTCACCTCCTGTGGGGACTCCCGTGCTGTGGTCTACCCACCACCCGTGGCCATCGTCTTCCCAGGCCCCATCCTCAGTTCTTGCCCTCAGGAGAGCATCGTGGGCTCGTCAGCCCCACTGGAGATAGGTAGCTCCTTTGGCTATGGGGGTGCCTTGGAAGGCCAGAGCTCCTTCGGGTCCGGTGCCTCCCTGGGTGGCAGGTACTCCTACCCCTGCTATTCCCGCAAGTACACGACTTACAGCCGTGGGAGCTGTGGGCCCTGCTGAGACCTGTGGGGAGCTGGATGCAGCAGGGACCTGAGCAAAATCTCAGCCCATGAGTGAGCAGTAGGACATGGCTTTCAGAGGGGCAGTGTAGCAGGCTGCACTGGGAGGTCCTTAGGGGCTAGGCACTCTCAGCCACCCTGAGAAGCAAGCACAGACACTCTATTTCCCTTCCTGTTGGATTAGGTACTAACAGGATCCCAAATCTGTGTTTGAGGGTCTGTTTATGTGAGAAATACAGAAAAGGCTTTAGTTTAAATTCAAGTGTTCTATAGGAGGCTAAGCGTCAGTGTAAATTAGATTCTGTATGTTCTAGCCTTTCTTCATATATGGACTGATTTTTCATGGCTTTTGAGATATATACACTGCAAATGCAATGAAGACAGAAGATCATCTTACAAACTGCAGCCCTCGAAGACGACAACCACATCCACCCCCAGCAAACCATGCATATGTATTCTGTATTCTGTACTCTCTGGATTGTCATGTTCTGCTGCTATGAAGTCCTTCTCCTGTTTCAATTAAAGTTTATGTTGCATCACAACCTTTGCCTTCTGGTTTCCTTTTCTCCTCAGCTTAAAACTGTTGGACAATGATGCTAAAATGATGCCTCTTTTGAGACCCATGCTCCTTTGGGTGTTAATCAACAGCAAAGGACAAGGTGTCCTGGGCTTTATGTGCATTGTCCACTTATCCACAGGATGTGGACATCCCTGAAATCTTTTGTACGGATTAGTGGTGAAAGTGGTGGGATTAAACAGTCACGCTGGACTGTGGATCAGAGGTTATCTTCATCCTCCCACTAGCTTACGAAAAGAAAAGAGTTGGCCTAAATATCTTCACTACACTTTAAAAGTGCATTTGCTGCTTAAGGTCTTCTGCTAATTGCAAATGCTGGTATTAGGAATAGATTTCTATCCTGGGAAAGCCCTGGTTCAGCTTCTGCATGGAGCTAGACCCCAACAGTGCAGAGGCAATGGTGTGCAGCTTGATTTCCTCTGGTTATTATGAGCATTCTTTTTGCTAAAATGGAAGGGTCAAACCTCTCATTTCCAAAGGAACTGAGTACTTGCGGACTTTTGTTGACTACTTGAAAATTGTTATATCATCTGGAAGAGAAACCAGGGAGCTCAGAAGGAAGAGAAGTCTTTTTGTTGAAACAGAAGTAAGTGGAGAACGGGTGGAAAGAACACCAGGCCAGTGCTATGCAATATGATTTTTAATTGGCATGAGAAGCAGAGTTACAGTTGCAATAACACAGGGAATAAAGACAAGCACTTCAGGACCCTTTATATCACAAAAGTTGTCATATGAAGTCATGCATTTGGTACAAGAATTTCTGCGTTCCTTACTATAGCTGTATAATTTCAGTTATATGTCCTATTTTGATCCCTTTACAATATATTCCTTTTAAAGCAGACTATACTAAGGCAAATGACATTTCCATTATTCTTCTACTGGAGTGTCACGGAAGGCCACAAAACAATGTATAAATTCCTACAACATACTAAAGTGAGCATTGTTTAACCTCAAGGGCATTGAGGACACCTCAATACTTGCAGTGCACAGATCTCTTTTTGCAACTGAACATCCAGCCCATCCCCAGGAACAGTGCAATAAATGCATAGGTGGGAAGGTATAAACAGAAGATGCCAAAATCCTAAAGTGTAAAACGGAAAATACGCTTACAGGTTGAGCTGGTTGTATTTTTCTAGTACATAGCAAATTTGCTCCAAGATGCAGCTTTAGGACAATGACGATTTTCAGCTGAAGTAATCTAAATGGGGAAAAATTAGAGTTTGGAAAAGTGGTTAAAAACATTCTGAAGCGTTAAACTTTGACATCTCTCTAAGAAAAATTGCTTTTACTCTCTGCTTTAGTATTCCAAAGTTCAGATTTTAAAAGGAGGTGTTTTCCAGGTGGATTTTTTCTTCTTCTTCCTTGAAAAATCCCTTTTCTTTGCCAGACCCTGACTAATTTTTTTTTCCTTTTATCTCTGTGTGTGTGTGCATGTATGTAGCTTTACAGTTTGTCCAGCTCCACCTATAAGCCTGTTTTTCCTGGGCACCGCTGAGAGCTCCCAGCTCCTGCTGGCTTCAGCCAGAGCAGCGAGCTCTCAGCTCTGCTCAGGCTCAGACTCGGTTTCCCATCTGTGATCTTCTGCCGTGTTTTCCATATCCTGGTTGCTGTGTGCAGTGAATTCTGATGAAGTATTTAGCATGACCCGCAGCTTCCTCGGCTGTAGGTGCTGAACCGGCGGGAAGAGTATGGGCTGCAATTTCCCCTTCCCAGTGGTGAGTATCCAGAATTGTAGGACCTGCTGTAATTGCATACACCCCCATAACCATTTGAGCCTCCAAAAAGAATGGAACCCCTTAAGCCAACAGCATTTCCATAGCCCCTGTAACCAAGATAGCCCCCAGAACCAAATAAGTGGCCACCACCAGGTGGTCCACAGCTGCCCACGACGCTTTCCTGTGGGCAAGAGCTGAGAATTGGTCCTGGGAAAGTCAGGACCACGGGTGGTGGGTAAATGACTGCTCTGGAGTCATCACAGGATGTCACACACAGCTCGTTGCAGGTGTTGGCCAAGGGCTGTGGGCAGGTCACATCACATGGGCCACTGTATGGTAAGCACAGGTCCCCGCAGTGAGACATGTCTCTGGAAAACAGGTAGGTCTGAAACACAGGGAGGGCATCATAAAAACACCAGATTCTTAGAAATTGGTGCACAGCACCCTGCAGGGAAGGTTGCCACCCACCAGTCCCTTCCTGCACCTGGGATGAACATACAACATGAGTAACTGAGAGGTTTGGAGGGCAGCTGGGTGCTCTGCTAAGGCACGTGGGTAGGTTGCTTTCTGTAAATAGCCTTAAAAAAAAAAAAGGCAAGTTTCATCCTGATTCCAAGCTAGACCTGATTCTTTCTGTTTCAAAATATTGTTAGAAATTCTGACTATTTCAGAGCTCGGCAGAAGCACTAACTTTGAGCAGAACTGTGTGGAACTTCTGTGGTCGTGCCTGGAGCCAGTGCAGAAATAGGAACCTGCCCTCGGGAGCTCTCTAACGTGGTATCCTGTATTTATTAGGTGAGTTCCTGTGTCCCTCAGGGCACCGACTGCAGTGCATCCTCTTGCCTCAAGGCAGAGATTAAATATAGAGTACGAAGCTCCTTTCACTGAAATATTTGCAGCCAATGAGCCCACTACAACAAATATTATCACAAATACAATGGTAAATGGCATCAGACAGGGTCTGGAGCTAAAATGGCTTGTTTTATAAAGGGGAGCGCTACTATTTGAGATCAGACCTGGTTTCAGCCCAGCCTACTGCTTTCTCATTTACAGATATTCTAGTTTCCTTTAATTTTCTGTAAAAAATATTCAGTGCTGGTGCACTTGATGTGGAGGTGGTTTTTTTTTCTAGGAGAAAATTGTGCTCTATCCTGAAAACTGAGTCTTTCTATGTATTTCCACCTGCCCAGACCTTACACATGCACAGGAGATATGAATCTGGGTATGCATGAGAAGAGAAAAAGGATTAAAGTTTTAAACTTCAGTAGCTGTATATGAAAGAATGAGCATTTGGTTAGATGGCTAAATAACCGTCCTAAAAAATAAAATCTCCAGTATCAAAGTATTTCTATAGCGAGACTGTACAAAGCAGAGGAAAGAATTTAAACCCCTGTGTACTCAGTGGAAAGTGTCTAAACACCATATGGGTCTGAGTCCCACATTTACTCCCCCAAATCCGTGTGTCAAAGCCCATAACAGACTGCCTGCAGTAGAGACTGGTTCATAGCTATAGCAATCCTGAGAGTAACAAAGCTTTACACCAAAACCTAAGATATAAGAGTCAAAAGAATAAGACAAATCAGACTTACTTGATCCAGTGAAGAGAGAAAGTTAGAAGAAGCAGGTAAATAGTCTTGAGCTGCAAGTGCTTTTATACAATTCTTCCAACCGCCTGGGGGCTGGAAGACCTATTTGTTGGTGTTTATCTCGTTTACTTGCATATCAGATGTTGTTGCTTGGATGATTCCTTCAACTGCTGTAATTATCTTTCTTACGGTTAGTTGTTAATTCTGAGCCCCACAGGGTGTGATATCCATCTGACAACTGACTTAGGCTTCTTCCTGATCCCTAGTTGTAGCTGACAATATATAAGTTTCCTTTCAAAAAAAGAGTGCAAAATTCCTCATTAGATTTTGAAAAGTTTGGCTTGAATTCCTTGGCCAATGTGTTGAAGAAATCCAAATCCTCCACTGGAAGCAGAGCTGGAGACTAAATCAATCTGTGGACTCTCCATTTCTATGGAGAATTATAACTTTGTTACACAATGAATTAACAGAGTTATCACTGAAAAAGGAGGGCTTTTATCATTTGTAGTATGTATGTTTAATTAGGAGAGTTTAATTTAGCACACTACAAGGCTGGTTTTCAAACTGTTCTTAAACAACAAGCCCAGATTTTATGCAGGGTAATCCTCTTAGGTACCTCTTCAATTGATAGAGCAAACTTACATCATATAAAGGCCAGAAGGTTCATAAATTTAAGACTTTGATTTTAGTATGGCAGAGAGAAAACTGTATTCTATGTCAAAGGAAATAACCTTGACCTGCAGAGCTGTGAAGGGCCTGCTTAGGAGGATAATAAGATCATGTTTTAAAGTGAAACTATTAGTCATTATCAAGACCTAAAACTGCAGCAACATGTCATTAATTTTATTGCAGTAGAGCTCTGTATCTACAACACGCTAATCACACAGAGGTGCTTTGAAGTCCTTTATTCTGTGGAAAAAATTAGAACAACCCAGATAAGTGTTGCCTAGAGCTTCCTCATAACCACCCCACATAATTTAATTATAATCTATGCCAGAAAGGACAAGGCTTAAATTGTCAAGAGTGTAAACAAGAATGAGAGAGGAATGAATTGCAGCAAGGCATGTGTCTGCTGCCAAGCCTACACGCGAGGCACCCTGTTTCACTTTGACAAACCAGATGGGAAAATGCCAACTCAGAAAGTCATGAGCTGAGAAAGGCCAACCCACCTGTCAGGGTCAGCAGTGCTGCTCACAGCCACCGTGGCAATGGACCTTATCCAAAGGTTGGGAGAAAAAGACAGAAGAGTTTGGAGAATGGAAGGTCTCTGCCAAGGCCTTCATAAGCATTGTTATCACAACCCAAGCCTCTGTGAGCGTCTGTCATTTTTGCAAACCAAGACAACTGTGGGTTTGTTATCACCCTTTATTCTTATCTCAAGGGGATGCTGCCTTCAGCCAGCCCCAAAGTAGATGAGGATGGTGAGGTACCATGTGCTGTGCCAGGAGCGCGTTAACATCACCAATAACAAAGCACCTAAGTAGACCAGCTACTGCCCTGGGCTCATTCCTGTGGTGATCACCTGAGAAATTAAAAGAGAAGTAACCAAATCATCCACCACAGCAGGCAGAGATCTTTGAAAGGGCAGAAGCTTTGACAGGCCTGTGGCATGTTGACCTAAAACCTGCCAAGCTGGTTAAAAACTGGCCATTGCAGCCAGTGGAGAGAGTGTGATGTTCCTCCAATAAGGCAGAAGAGCACCCAGAAACTGGAGGTCCCAAAATCTCCCTTTCTGTGAACTACAGAGGAAGTCTAGCTGGCTGGCTTAGCCCTAAGTTAGGTGCCTAAAGCCAATTCCTCCTGCGTTTTGTCTCACTTTGCACAGAAAGACTTCTTTTGGGGCAGGAGAGTTGAGTCTCTGTAAGCCTGAAACGTGCAGCAAGGGGCTGTAAGGATAAATCAGTAAATATAGTGGGCAGGAGTGAGTGAATTCCTGATCACTCTTCAACATGGTTGATGCCCTTCTGGGGAATCAGCAGGAAATTTCAGATTGACACACATGGACTTGTTATCTTATTATGTAGACTATAAATTCCAGTAATTGTTAGATGCTCCAGTTACGTTGGACACCCTAAAGGGACAGATACTGCACAAAGGCAGGTCATGAGACATTGCCTTTCCTGAAGGATTTACTGTATAAGTATAAAACAATAACATGCATAATTGCAGCAGACAGTTTTATAGAACTAGTCGTGATAGTTGTATTTAATAATTAATAGGTGCAAAACCAACAGTGGCTGTTAAGAAGCAAAGCTCATGTTAATCCTTTTAAAGCTGACTTTAACAACGTTAGCAGTGCCTTTACTAATGTTTGCCTTCAACAGTGCTGCTTCCTCTGGTCAGTGGTTTGGTCTCTAGCACTTATGAGTCAGCAGCAATAACAAATGAATAACTTATAGCATGAAAATACAACTTTAGGGACGAGTTTTCAGAGTTCTGGTAGCTTTGATGATAGTTTGCTGACTGCTGCCAGGGGAAAATTAACTCGGTTTTATAATGGGGAATGTGTACGTTGTCCTGTCAGATCAGACCAAGCCAGGTCCCCCACCCTGACCCCCGGCATGCCTTGTATAAGGCAGGATGGGCACACTGGTGCACAGCTGCTGCCTCAGGACCCCAGGAGTGTCCTGGCACACACCCACAGCTCAGGTTAGACTCTGGAATTGTGTGTGGCATCAAAAACTTCTGAAGAAAGCCTAAGAGCCAGAACTGATGAACTGTATAATAGCACATTTTATGTCCTCCAAACACCCATCAATTAGAACTGAATTAGAGTCACCACTGGGACGGATGCCAAGCTGTCATTATGGGGAGCCTTCAGCCTCTGTCTCACAGCTCTTTCCCATTCCTCATTCCATTCCCAGGAAGCTAAATGGGCTTCCTAGCCCAGCTTCAGGAACACCACAGTGTCAGAGCAGAAAATGCCCTGGCACAACCCTCCCACAAGTGCTAGACAAAAGCCAAGTACAACGCCGGAGCATCCTTCAGGCAGAAGCTGCATGTAATGCAGCATCTTCCACAGCAGTGCTGGCTCCTGGCCAGAGACACACTCTCAGCTTTGTGCCCGGGGGAGGGCTTGGCCCATGGAGTTAAAAAAAAAGGCCACCAAAACAAAGTCCAAAAGTTTTCATTTAACTAACAAGGTGACTATTGATTCTAAGGCTTTCAGTCATAATCTCCTTGGGGAAACATTCCCAGTGTTATGTTTTAGAGAGAAACGGTTAGTCAACACTGGGGCATCTTACTCTGGCAATTACCAGGATGATAATAACCCCACACCGCTGCAGTCAGAGAACCATCATTGTTAACATCTCCTGAAATGCCTGTTCTGAGCAAGCCCAAGACTTTCCCAGGCTGTTGCTCCGGGCATCTCCGTGGTGACTCACCATAATCTAGAGATCATTTTGACACACTGGCAGCAAACTGGTCAACAAAGAGAAAAAACACGAGCAAATTAAGCACAGAAACAAAAATATTCTTTATGGCGAGGAGAGATGAGTAATTCCAGGGCACAGAGCTCCATCCCAACATTTTCTGACAAAGTGCAACCATGAACTTTGTCACTCTCCTGGCTTCTCCATGTTAATTACATCATGTCTTTTTCTTTGTCCGCAAATAGGCTTTGGTCTGCATGTATGTGACGTGTTGTGGTTAGTCAGGATTTTGGATGGTGTTCAGCTCCAGATGTGCAAGTTTGAAAGAATATTTTGAAGTTAGGTGTCTCTAGCTTTCTTATTTTGCTTATGCCACTTGAGAGCCTGGTAATTGACTTTTGTGGGGTGGCACGGAATTGTTACAGGGAGGGAATAGTAACTTGCATCATGGGAGGATGCCTTACCTTTGAAAAATAGTATCTCTTGGTTCATTAGCATGTCTTACTGACTCAAGTTTTGGAAACTAAAGAGTATTGCCTTGAAGATTTGCTGGGGTGATTCATATGCAAAGATTAAATCTTGATGAGGGATACGGCGTTGTGAGCCCTGTGCTTGCCCAAGTGTGTGGTGAAACATTCCTAGCTGCTTTGAAAAAGCTGCTTGCTCAGAATGGAATAAGTGTTGATACTTGTCAATCTTTTTAATACGTTCACAGTATTGGCCTTCGTATTGCATTTTGATTATAGCTGTTCAAAAGAATACCCATAGGCACAGGTAACCGAGTGCATTGCTCAGGGCCAGGTAACTCTGAAGAGGAGTGACAGGAAGGTGAAGGCTTCTCCACTCACCTTGTGGGGCTTTTGTGGGGCCCCACACATCCACAAGGCTTGGACTTTCCTAAGATTTCATATTTAATAGGCTGTTTTGAAAGTTTGCCACTCACCGAGTGTCCCTACCTCAACTGTAAATATGAATCAGTTCTCCACCCAAAGACCTTTTCTTTCTTTCCTTCTCCGGTGTCATGGATATCTAGTTTTTTCTTGCTGCCAGGCCAAAACTGTCTGTTATTTCATTTATATCAGGGCAGCCAAACATTAAAACTTAGCTGTGGCGTTTAGGAAACATTACAATTTATGTTAGTGTCAAAAGATAACAACAGCTGAGTCTAATCCCAGCTTTTCCATGGAAGCAAGCAATTTAGCTTTAGGGCAGCAATTATCTTTTCTATAAAATTAACATAATAACTACCTACTTTCCATAAAATACTAGCAATGGCAAAAAGCAATGAAAAACAAAACAGCTGGGAAAGTGACAGACAGCAGACTTGGATTGGTTTCACGCTGTTAAACAGAAAAAGAGATTAAAAGAAGGGACTGGTGCAGGTTTATCACTGGGCTGATCTTCATGAAGAGGCATTGACGAAGACTTTGCAGAGGTTGAGGCGTCCCGGCAGCTCTCCTGGGCTTGTGATGGGCAGCAAGGACTTCAGGCACCAACCCAGGCCACTTTCTTGGCTGCTTCATGATGACCCTGGTGGGGAGCATGTACCTAGACTTGCCTGCAGCACACACCTAGACTTGCAGGTAGGTTTTGCAGTCACTGCTGAGTTTCCCTCACATCAGTCACCCCAAGTTGGTTCCACAGGAGGGCAGCAGCTCCAGCATGGAGCTGGGAGACCAGACCTGCATCCCAGCTGGGTCCTGCAGCCCCACCAACCTCAACCTGTCCCCTCAGGAGAGACCAGCCTGCCCCAGAGCACATCCCCCCAGGCTTGGATGGGAGCTGGGAATAAAAAGGAACCTCCAAATACTCTGATGGAGACATTTATTAATTGCCACCTCAGACCTTACCAGCCATGGGAAGGTGGATTCCTGGCTGCTACCAAGTGTCTTTGCTTTGGTGCTTTATATAGAGCTGGTTTATTGCTCCGATTTTCCTGTTTTCCCATGTTTACCTCTTTCCTCAAATATCCAGCTAGGATTAGTTGGGTTTGTGGTAGGGAGCTGGGCGGACAACATTGTTAGTTGTGAATGCACAAGTTTTTCTAGCCTGGTAGCTTGGGGCTTGACAGGGTTGCTGCCTGAGTGGTTTCCCTTATAAAAACACATAGCGTGCTGGGTTTTTAGCCCTTTGAACTATCAAACTCTACTCAATAGAGGGGTAAAAATTGCTTTGCATTTTTTTAAATGTTAAAAAACCCAGCTTGTTTTAAAATGTGGTCATTGGAGAGTTAACTTGTGCTTCTAGAACTACTGGGCTGAGAGGTCCAAATGTATTTTGTGAGCCCCTCACTTAAACTCAGGCTGATTAGAAACAACCCTACATCTTGATCATTGATGTGAAAGGTATCATCATAAAACAAAAGAAAAGCAACTTTATAGTGAAAATCATCAGTTTACTAGAAAAAAAAAATATTCTGAGAAGATATGGAGATAAACATGTGTGAAACCATGACCTTTTTTTCCAAATCAGTTATTACAGAGTCTTGGGGAATGTAACCCAAGTAATATACTATTAACATTATATTAACATACCACTTTACATGTGTAATACATCGGTGTGTGGTTGTGAAGCACCCTGGCTCCCTTTGTTCTGTGGAAGTCTTGGGTTATTTCTGGGTGGGTATAATTGCAAGAATGACATGGTATTTCCTAGGCACCCAAAGACCGTGACTTCAATCAGCAAACACATGTACATAGCCATTATGGAAGACTGAAATTAATATAATCTTTAGTACAAAACCAACATCTGAAATTACTTGGCATGAGCAGGACACACCTGACGTTCTAAACGGCGTCTGCCTAGAGGGATCCACTGCTGGCACCAGATGGGCAGACGTACGTACCTGAGGCTTTGACCAGGACATCCAGAAGCAAGTAAGAAACTGGTGCTTCAGGTCCACACGTGACTGTTAACACTCACACATGAAAATGAGTTCTTTGGAAAAGCAGGCTGGAAAAGTTTTGATGCAGAAATACGAAGAATAGCTTGAATCTGGCTCAGTTCAGTTTGTTTATAGAAAAGAAGGCCTCCAAATAGGAATGGTTATAATTTAGAACAGGACGCTCTAAAAATATACATTTTGCTATAATCTAGAGATGCATACTTAGGAAATGCAGAACCACGTTTCTCTGTGAATGGGACTTCTGCTCACTGGTTTCTAGACTGCAACCTAAATTGACGTCCCATTTTCACACAGGGACGTACAGAACAGAACTAAATCCTTCATTTTACCTGGGCATCAAGTTTTGAGGGGTCTAGGAAGAGTCTCCAGGCCACCTTCTGTTCCTCTATAGAAGGCTGGGTGTCATGGAGAGAGCATTGCAAATAAGTAGCAGAGGAAAAAGGAGATTCAGAAGGCCAATGTTTTGATGCAGCAGCATTTTAATGTAAATGCAAAGTGGAGTAAACATTTGCAGAAAGAATAATGCAGACTAGAAAGAGCATATTTCTAGAGACAAGAAAAGCTAAAACCAATTACCCACTCCAGTGTGACGCATTTCATCGACATGTTCACTTTCCTCACTCTCGCTGAGCCTGACATTCAAATCCCTCTGTGTGCTTTGTTTTAAAACCATGGTCAATGTCAAACTGGGTAGAGAAAGCTAAAAGCACAGACGTAAGATGCAAAGCCACAAGAATAAAGAAAGCAATAATCTAAGCTAAAGCACTATTAAATGTAGGGTCCTGGTTTTCAGGGGAGCTTCCTTCTCCAGTAGCCATGCCTGTAAATCACATGCCATATTCTTTCACTTCTTTGCTTGTTCTTCTGTGACTATTCTTTGTTTTAAGCAGATTAGATCTTCTTACAGAAGCCTCTCTGGCAAGGATGCTTCCAGCGGGTGGAATAGGTGTAGGAGCGCTCCGGCACACACTGGGAAGCGCACTGGGGAGCACATTGGGGAGTACACGTAGTAGTGCACTTGGTAGCGCACTGGGCAGTGCACTGGGGAGCACATGGAGGAGCACATGGAGGAGGACATGGAGGAGGACATGGAGGAGGACATGGAGGAGCACATGGAGGAGGACATGGAGGAGCACACTGAGGCTCGCACTTCGTCACAAACTGCGGGGCACACCGATCGATGCAGGGCTCCAGACACTCAACACCCTTCTGTGCTGAAGCAATCGCCACGCCCGACTCTAAGGCGCCAGCCAGCTCAGCTGACTCCGTGGAGCCCACAATAGTTTCCTGTGGGTAGGTGGTGAGGATGGGTCCTGGGAAGGTCACGACCACAGGAGGCGGGAATATAATCACGCGGGAGTCTGGGCAGGCAATGACGCAGGGCTCATTGCAGGCAGCGGCACGGGGCTCGGGGCATTTCGTGTCACACGGGACAGAGCATGGCTGAGCACACACAGTTTTCTCGCAGGACATCTTTTAGTTGTTCTGTAGACCTGCAAGGTATGGGGAAAGAACAAATATAGAATCATAGAATCACAGAATGATTTGCATTGGAAGGGACCTTAAAGTTCATCTCATTCCAACCCCCTGTCCTGGGCAGGGACACCTCCCACCAGCCCAGGTTGCTCCAAGCCCCGTCCAATCTGGCCTTGAACCCCTCCAGGGATGGGGCAGCCACAGCTTCTCGGGGCAACCTAGAAGTTCTATAAAACCAAAGGAGCTGGTAAGACAGGATCAACACTTGAACTAAGCTCAGGTGAGCCCTGAAGAGACACAAGTTGGTAGATAGGTAGATACCCATCCTGTTCTGCTTTGCTTTGCTCTTCTCCTCTGTGGCCTTTCAGAGCCCAATGCCTTCCTGCCGACACCAAACTACCTCTTTGGGGCTGTTTCTTAAATAACATCTGCTTTCTTCTATGTAATTTGGACTCCAGAGGTGGAATTCAGTAAAATTAGGGTGATACAGCAGCGAGCATTGCAGAAATGGAAAACACAGGAGAGGTTTTACTGTGCCAAATTTACGTATTCTCTGGGCTAGGCAGAAATAAGTATAAAATCCTTGTGTTGTGCATGAGGGAGTGATCCCATAAGGATACTAAGTACTATGTTTTCAATGCAGTTAGTTTGTAACAGGTGGCTTTATTACAGCATATTTAGTATCAAGCTCACTTGGAAAAATTAAACAAAGAGCCTTTTGCAAGGGAAAAAATGAAGCAAAGCAAAAACCTGAAAGCAGGTGTCCTGAATTTAAATTTCAGAGGGAGTGACACTGTTCACAAACCTGGACAGAATTCTACGCCTTCTTTCTTTCTTTTGAAATAAATTGATGGGTGGGGAGGTAATTTGGAAAATGTCGTAAAACTACATTTCAGGATATCATTTCAAACTTATCCAAGTTCCAAATCAAAGCACCAAATGAAGGAGATAGTTAATCTGTTGTTTCAGAGTAAATGGAATATTTTGATTTCAGACAAGGCGATTACTTATTTTTTGTTTGAGTTGCACATTAGAAAAGCCTGGGTGGGGCTCAGTTTGACTCAAGCAATTTTTCTCAGATTTTTTTCCCTTTTGTTGTTTTAGACACAATGCCAAAATACCCATTATTCACCTAAACTTCTCCTGACCTTAAACACTAATCCAGACACTATCTTCAGGTTCCCACCCTTACATTCTACTACATATACTAATTCTGTTTTCCTGACTTGACCTGCAAATCCCTCAGCAGAAAGCAAGCCAGAGAAAACGGATAGCCAAAAAACAGACCTGAACACGTAACATACAGTACAAAACATTTATAGTGGATAATATATTCTTACACAACCTGTTGAATGTTTTGCATAAGACCACTGCTTTGCATGAACAGAACGAAACCAGCCAAAGCAACTTCCCGAAGAATATACACCTTAAGTAGACATTTTCTGGGTTCCCGTTTCCTCTGCGTAGCTGTCCTGACAGGCGATTTAGCAAAGCCCTGGCCGTTCAGACCGACAGCGAGTGCCCAAGGGGGTCCCAGGTGGGGCTTTTCCAAAGTCAGCCCGGGAATCCAGGGCCCCATCCACAGAGATACTGTGTCTCAAAACCCAGCTCCAGTCTGAAAGTTGACCGCAGCCATCTCACCATCTCGGTATTTATAAAGCCTACCTCAATATTTACACCCGATAGCTCTGTCCAAAATTAGATAAAAATTGGAAGCTACAAGGCGAGAAAAACACCGCCGGCTAAGATATTTTAAGGCTACCTAAAGGCTATATGCATTAAATTTCCATAAAGTAATGGAAGTAGGTGTCTTTAAGATTATCTAGATTTCAGATGTATTTTTGAATCTCAATCCATCAGCGCCTCTGGATGAATAATTAGCAAACGACTCTTTCACGAAAATAAACTCCTGAATGTTGCACAGAATCGCAGAATATTAATCCAAAATGCAGCCCAGAAGCAAATGCAAAGATTTCAAAAATGATACTTCTTTTTTTCTTTTTTAGGAAAAAGAGGTTACATCAGAATCCAACTTACTCAGTTCACCGAGGAGAAGTCAAGAGAACCTGCTGGAAGGTTTCTGAATCATGAATGGTTTTATATACCTTCCTGGACCACCAGGCTGATGCAAGAAAATAACGTCATATTTGTGCATTAGGTTCCATTACTCCCCAAACAAAATTTGACACGTAATTACAGTAATTGTTTTGCTTACTGTTTGTGTTGATTACCCTATTCTCACCAGCATGTGACTTGCATAGTCCCATCCCTGGATTCCTTTCATTTCATGATTTTAAGCATCAAATCCGGTCCCGCAGCCCTGGCAGTGGGCAGGCAGCCCGTAGGAGGCTCTTGGGCTCGTGTGGGAGCCCTGGCAGTGCTGCAGCCCAGCAGAAGCTCCGCAGGACTCAGCCTTGCAGTTCCTTAGAAAACAGGAGTTTGTTTTCCTTGCTT
Organism: Stercorarius parasiticus; assembly: GCA_013396915.1. Lineage (NCBI taxonomy): Eukaryota > Metazoa > Chordata > Aves > Charadriiformes > Stercorariidae > Stercorarius > Stercorarius parasiticus. The sequence goes on along the minus strand of VWZL01004477.1, from coordinate 8,090 downwards.
AACATCATGAACTCCAAGAATGCATAAGAGCCTAACCTAGTATTAGTAGTAAGTGTGCTTGCTAGTTTAAAGCTTGTTAGGATGTGTTTACAGAAAATGTAGTCACCACATGACTGGAGTGTCAGGATTGCCTTGGAGAGACACTCCTAGCAGAGCCCAGCATTGCCCGTGGTGGCCCGGCTCCTCATTTGATCTTCAAGCTTCTTTCAAGGCAAGAATATAACACAGTGCAAAGGTTTGATGTGTCAGCTATAGCCCAAGTTGAGCATGAAAGGTCTCCTCCTCTGCAACACAACTCCTGGCCAAGCCCAGGGAGAAACACGAGGGGAGAAAGCTCATTTTGGTTAAGGTAGGGTGGTGAGAGGGAGCTAGGAATTGCTCAGTCTGGTTTGGAATAAATCTCTCTCTACCCTCTGTCCCTTTCACGGCGGTTTTGGTCGCGGCTGCACCAGAAAAATGCTTATGAGTGTGGCCAAGAGCGCTGCAGGAAACTCAAGGTAAGTGAGCAATGTGGTGGCAGAGCTGGTCATTCCCCATTCAATATACAGGTGGGCCAGAGGAAAGAGGGGCAATCAATTTATTTAAGATGGCTCAGGAAGGCTTTGGCGGTGGAAAGAACTAAGAATTACAGCACCGATTTGCGCCCAACTTGACCTGCTGTGATGAAGCAGCAATTCATGCCATGTTTGAAGCACAGACCCAGCCCCTTCAGGTGATATAATACTATTTAACTCAGCAAATATGCCCTGATTTAGAAAGGTGAATGTTTGGCCAACTTGCTTTAAATAGTATGATTAGGATAACAAATGCAGAGCTGGCTTTTAATCAAAAAAACTAAAGGGATCCAAATTCCCAAGGTGTTTGTCATTGTCTGATTCAGAGAATCACATGGGTGGCCCTGACATATATATTTTAAAGTGACGCTATGATTCAATACTGTGGAGTTTAATACTGGCAGCCTGTTATTAACATCATAACACCACAATACTTTGCATGTATAAAACATTAGTGGGTGTTTGCAAAACTATCTGAAAGCATTTCCTCAGAACAATTCCAGTAAGTGTTCTTGCCTAGAGGATCCTCCAAAATCACTCTGCTTCCAAGAGATAATTGATAGCATAGAAGTTGCAACAATAATAAGCAAAAAATGTTGTATATGTACGGAAATGAGGGAGGCCAACTGAAGCCAGAAACTGTTCAATGTTTGGGCTGGTCATTGTCCCAAAGCCATGGTCCCAACATCATGGTGGCAACCAGAGCTGCTACCCAGCCAGAGCTGCACCCCTAACTTTTACCCCCTGTTCTGGAGCAGAGGAGATGAGAATGTGCCACTGAGAGAGGATTTGAATAGTATCTGTCAGGTGCTGTTCTTACAGGTGCAGCCCAGCACATCAACCTCTGGCAGCTTTGGAAAAGTCTGGAGTGGCTGACATTCCTCTCCAGCTCCTTTCAGCAGCATCGACCCTGCTGGGCGATTTTTGCCATGATTCCTCCTGCACTCTTGCTAATGCTCAGCTCACATGGCAGCATCCTCCCGCAGTTTTTGCCCTGTATTTGGCTGTCTAAGAGGCATTTCCAGCTTCAGCTGTTCAGCCTGTGTTATGAGTCTGACGCAGAGGCTCCATGGCAGGAACAGGGCTGAAAGAAGAACTGCTCTCACCCTCCTGGCACGAGCTCACTTACCCTGAGCAGCTCCAGAGGGAGCTTTTGAGTGAACCCAACATTCACATATATATATGCATTTATTCTCTTGCGTATATTTATTTATTTACATGTGTAAAAGCCGTGATAAGGAAGCAATTGTACAATAACTGTGGGTAAAGAATTTCAGACTTCAAATGGGTGAAGTAATAAAACGCTGTCATGAACAGGTAAGTTAAATGAATGTGAATTGCTTGAGAAGGTGAACATTCTTCAAAAACAGTGCTGAGCAACGCCAAGGGCTTAAAAAATATATTACTTGAAAAAAAACAGAATTATAGGAAATCATTGTGGAAGAGAACTGGTGAGGTTGCCCAACTGATATGTTCCCCTGAATTATTCCTGGAAAAGATTTGCCTAAGCTGTTCATAAAAGCGTTCCAGTGCTGGGATTCCGTCATCTCACTTGCAAATCTGTCAGCACCTGGCTGCTGCTGCAATTGGAAAGTGGGGTGGTTTTATTCCCCAAAACTAACCTATCTTCTTCGTTGCAATGTGAGATGATGACTTCATCTCTGTTTTCCCACTGAATAAAGGGGATTTTATTGCCTTTCTCCTTGAAGTAATGATTTATGATTTTATACTCCTCCTTATGAGCCGCTCTAAAGTAAAGCAATCAAATGTGCTGCATAGCTTCTGTGAAATAAGACCAAAAAGAGAATTAAACAAATTCAAGTAACTGCAGGGGGGGGGAGGGGGGGGGAAGAGATTTCTCCAATTAGGAAACACTGTAATTAGAGAAGGAATAATGTGCAAGCATTTAATTATAACTATAATTAACCAATGGAATAATTTGGCAGAGATGAGAGATTCCTTACTGACTTTAAATCAAAAGCTGGTGTTCAGTCAAAAGGTGTATGATAGTTTAAAGAGAAATTAGGGAATAGAGAGAAAGTACTGGGTAATATTTTCTGGTTCATAATGCCCAGAAGATCTCTCCTGGCCAAAAAATCCGGAGGCACGAGAATACAAAGTATCTGTTATGACTTAAGGTATGACGTGGCACCAGCACCCAGTCTCAAATCCTGCCACTTCCGTATTTTCATTCCAATTGATAGACTTGCACAAATAGCGGAGAAAGAAAACCTATGTGCATACATGCCAGGAGAAAAGAAGGTATTGCAAGATTTCTGATTAAATTAAAAAAAATAATAATATTAAGGCAAGACAATTCTGTAATAAACTGTGCAATTATGTCTATATTGACAATAAAATTGTGTCTACAGTTCATCTAAACACAGGAGACCTAGCTTCAAGTGAGCTAGCGTAGCTACTTTTGGCATTGAAAGGGTTTCTTCCCATGATCTTAAAATCTGGGTAGAGATCTGTGACTTACGTTCCTGACACTGTTGCTTTCACAGGGCAGGTGAAGTTCATGAGGATTCGTCATTTTTGATTTGCTTTTCTCTCCACTGCCTTTCCAGAATTCCAGAGCCATGGAAGAGAAAGCAGTAAATCTTATTTATTATTTTTGTACCTCTGTTTTTCGCTTTTCCCTTGTTCACATTTAGGTCTTACACAGACACATCCATGTGCTTTGTGTTAGTCAGCAGAGTAGTCCAACCAGATTCATTCAGATGAGTCATGTTGTTACGGGAAAGTACCTTAATAACAATTAAGAGGAGCAGGGAGCACCACATCAAGAGAGAGCTGAAGGGCATATGTGCACACAAATCTAAATATTCAATGTTTCTTTAAGAAAATTCTAAAAACCAGAACCCTTCAAGTGCAAGAATTATTATGTTACAATTAAATAAAAATTATATTGGATGTTCCTGTTTTCAAGAGGATCATGTCTGCCAGCCTAGGTCATATTTCTAGGAAGGCACCAACTGATTTACCCGTTTGATTCTGTGCCAGGTGAAACTCCTAGGAAATGCTAAAAGATGTGGTGCAAAATGTATGTTCCCCCCATCAAACACAATGCTATAGTGTAAGCAGCGGGCCCAATTCTCCTCCACAGATTCTCCACTCACAGATTTCTCAGGGGTATTGATGAATTACCCAAAAGATTACTTGAAAATACAAGTTACAAGGTTTAAAAAATAAATAGAGGGTTGAGTTTGAATGCAACATAGTTTTAATGAGAGGGAAGCACAGGATACATTTGGTGAGGATGGGCACGGGAAGTGATGCCGCTCCATGCAAAGTCCATCGCTTGGACATCACCGGGTGGCAGCTTCCCCTGCCAGGTCAGCACAGTCCAGGGCTGCTGCGGCACCAGACGTTGACCCTTCAGAAATATCCAGAGCCACAGCTTCCCCCACCAAACCTCCTGTAGCTAGAGGAGCCCCCACCACTCAGAGAGCTCCCCCCACCAAAGGACCGGCCTCCTCCAAAGGAACCTCCACCGTAGGAGCTGCCTCCTCCGCAGGAACCCCCAAAGCCCCCACCGTAGGAGCTGGAGCCGAAGGATCTTCTGCCTCTGTACGAGCTTCCAAATGACCTGCTTCCTCCGTATGAGCCCCCAGAGCCAAAGGAACTACCCCCTCCATACGAGCCCCCCATTCCTAGGGAACTGCCTCCTCCGTACGAGCCCCCCATGCCCAGGGAACTGCCACCTCCGTAGGAGCCCCCCATGCCCAGGGAACTGCCCCCACCATAGGAGCCACCCATCCCTAATGAGCTGCTTCCTCCGTAGGAGCCCCCTGATTCAAGAGAGCCCATTGGCGAAAAACCCCCCCCAATGGGTGATGGGAATGAGGTGCCCACGATGCTCTCCTGAGGGCAGGTGCTGAGGATGGGGCCTGGGAAGGTGACAACCACAGGGGGTGCGTAGACCACGGCACGGGAGTCCCCGCAGGAGGTGACGCAGGGCTGGTTCCAGGCGTCCACGCATGGATCTGGGCAGATCACCTCGCAGGGTGGGAAGCATCTACTGCTCACAAGCTGTCCTCCTGAAGACATCTTTTGTGATGTAGGTAAATCTGCAGCACAGGTTAAGGAGTAAAAGTAAAATCTATGTGCAGCTCTGTGCCTTTACACAATCATCATGATGATACAAGCTGTATGTTTCTTGATAGAAGGAATTATTTTCTTATAAAGTTGAGAACTATTCTTGTGGTGATACCTGACTTTATTCTGAATTAGTGTTCTTCAGCATGGTTAAAGCTAAATAATACAGACACAAATCCAACTTCTCTTGCAGCCCAGTGTAGCTGCCAGTAAGGAATACACCTTTGTAAAGCATCTTCATCTGTTTTCATTCTGAGAGCATATTGTCTTCCACCACTAACCTCTAGTTCTGGTAAGGACAAATCACTAATTTATTCATCTCAGATATTGGGTTGATTTGGAAACAGGATTGACAGACCCTGTAGTTGTAAGCAGAAATCAACAGTGGTTCTTTCCATATATATGTGTGTGTGTGTGTGTGTGTGTGTGTATGCACACGTACTTTAACAAATGCCAAGCTGTAAGTTGTTAAATTGTAACCTCCTTATCAAATTGACAAGATTTAATTGACAGTTTGCCTTTGTGGCTTGGAAGGACACAACTGCACATTTTAAGACCTGCATCTACCAACGGTTACTGCTGAATGGCTACAAAAAACTTATCTGCTTAAGAAATAAGATATTGCTGATCATTGGACGATTCAGACTGGACGTTAGGAAGAAGTTCTTCACCATGAGGGTGGTGAGACACTGGAACAGGTTGCCCAGAGAGGGGTGGAAGCCCCATCCCTGGAAGATTTTAAGGCCAGGCTGGATGGGGCTCTGAGCAACCTGATCTAGTGGGGACGTCCCTGGCCATGGCAGGGGGGTTGGAACTAGATGATCTTTAAGATCCCTTCCAACCCTAACAATTCTATGATTCTATGATTGCAGAGTACTGACATAGAATTCATTCCCAAGTTGAAGACTGATAGCAACATCCCAGTTAATATAAAGGAATTTAAAGGAGTACTTACCAGGCTCACGGAGAAAATCAGACTGAAGAGAAGTTGTTGGTGACCCTGGAGGAAACGCAGCGCTTTTATATACCCCTGTAGACTGCCACCAGGATATGCAACACACTTTGGGACATGAGGCAGAATATTTAGCCAGCATAACATTTTGCTGTATAAGCTACTTCTAATTGTAATAATTGTTTTGATATCTGATAATGATTAGTAAATTAGCTCCACATCATACAATATGTGCAACACACCCTTTGTCTTACTTTAATCCTTAAATAGTTTTTGTATTCATTTTATGACTAGTGCCATCTCCTGACCTCATTTGAATTGCAGTGGTAGGGAACTGAGCTCCGTTTCCTTTGCAAGGTAAAAGCAGCAGTTTGGCTTGGTCAGGAGAAATACTTCCTGTTCTGCAGAAGACTCATTTAAATTTAGAATTCAACAGAGTTGGGAAAACTGCAAATTTAATCTTTATAGCTCCTTAGATGGGAGGGGTCATTTTTTCTGCCTGTTCAACATCCACCCAAGTAACTGCTTACAGAGGTGCATAATCAAATGACCACTGTCACCCAAGTACAAGGAAGCACCATGTGAGAACACGGAGTAATTTTATTCTCATCCTCCTCCTTTCGTCACCTTTCAGGAGAGCTGCTGTATTCTAACCAGACTCACTGCTGTTGTCCAGGAGGCATCATTTGAGAAAAAATAACCTCTTTTTGGGTATGGATGCACATAGAGTGTATAAAGATGATTAAATTTAAAACAAAGCAAAACCACCTTGATAATGACAAGGAGTACTTTTTTTCAAGAAAGCCACAGCAGTATTCCTGGACTAGTACCGAAAAGCCTCGTATATTAGAAGACAGGGACACAAGTGCATAAATAGGAAGAGACATCTCTAAGCAACATTTCCTTTACCAATAACCAGAAACATAGTGAGAACATTAGATGCGATCAATATTTTTGTGTGGTTATAACAGCCAAACATCAACTGGATTTGTGCCAGTGGTATCAAACACCCAACTTAAATGTTGGTTTTTTTTCTAAACCGAAGTGAACTAAAGTAATTCTAGATTTTGACTCTCAGTCACTGCTGTGGGAGGAAAGCAACTGCAGCCCATCTGAATCTAAATGGTTGCAGGTTTCAGCCTGTTCTACTTATCATTCTATGTTTAATGTTTATATCATTATAATGTTTATGTTTAATGTTTATCTTTAATTTTTATATCATTTATATCACCAGATTTCTGGTGTTTTCAAGCCCATTTAGAAAATACAGCACAGGCAGCTTATATGGTTAAGGTCTTGCATCAGAACGCGAACGAGTCCTGTCAGGCATCAGTGAGCAGCTCTTGATTTGACAGTTTTGCCAGTCAGCAATTCTTCATTAACTCCTTGGTTAATGTGAACCCTCCTGGTTTCCTACAGTTGGGTTGAGAAATATCAATTTATAGGAAAAACCCTGGGCACTGCTGCTGTTTGTCACGTTTCAGCATCACTGGCAAGCAGTAGCACTTCTATTAACTACCCAACTATTTTCAATCCAGATTTTGAAGAATAAAAATGGAATATTGTGTACGAAACCTGTTTATCAGCTCGATATAACCCTTGCATGCACATGTACTCATTCCAGTTTCAAATCCAGTAAGGGCCAGGGCCAATATCAGCTGCTCGGTGACTTTGTCAGGGTCGGAACATAAAATAAAACACGAGGTGTGTAACACATGTAACGTGACTTGGAATTAAGAATAAAGTCATGATCACATCACTTATGAGAACAATTAGAACAATTAAAGAAATAATCCATACCGCAAAACAGTTTGGCAACGCGTAGGAAGCTCTTGCACAAAGCATGGCTCACATCCCACTGGTGGTCTGAAGAGGTATATAAGAGCGCTCTGAACACTTCTGTTCCATCGACGACTCCTCTTCATCTACACTTCTCCAGTCCTGGTGAGTTAGATGTACTTCGTTCTCTATATGAACCTTAGGAAAAAACTTTCAGTATTTAACAGAGGACTTAGTCTTCTGCAGAAATTGTCATGCTAAGCAATGCTGTTTGCCTTTTTTCATAGATTAATTTTTATAGTCATTTAAATTTATGCCTTTATAGGCACAGCTGATGAATTGTAAGACTGGATTTTCACAGGCACTTGGATCAATTCAATATTGCTGGTTAGCTCCAGAGCTGTGTATTATAATCCAACAAAATCTAGAAGATGAACTACTTCCAAAGACACACAGACTTTGGCTTTGCTCTCCATGATTATCAGTATTTCTATAGCAGCAGAAAGTACTTTGGGAAGTACCAGGTGTTAGTGCATGCATTTTCAGAAGAACGTGTAAGAGAGAGAAACCTGAATCTTTCTAAACACTCTTCTTCTACCCTTTCCTCATGCTCATGAAAGCCGTCGGATCTGCAAGCTTTTTCCTTTTGGCATTTGGGCATTGTACTTATGCTTTATCTCCTGCTGCAGATTTACCTACATCAC
>VWZL01004475.1:214-33929 GCA_013396915.1 Stercorarius parasiticus | reverse complement strand
ACTTGCCCTTCCCGGAGCTGCGCGTACTCGGAGGCAGAGCCCGTAGCTGCAGCACGTCCGAGGATGCGGGCTGGGCGGGGGCGAGGAGGTGGGGGGGAGCCCCGGGTCGCCCCTGGCCGGGGGAAGCGGCGCGGCCCACCCGGGCACCGCCTCCCCCCGGAGCGACCCGCCGAGGTTCGGCACCGTGCCCGGTCGAGCGGGTCTCAGCCCCTTCTTCCTGCCCTCGCCCCCTCCGAGCCCGCTCTTGGGGTCCTGACCCCGTGCAGGCAGCTGGGCAAGACGTGCCGGGGGGTCCGGGCTTTCTGAAGCTAACTTCTCCACCCCGCAGAGTCCCGCAATCCAGGGCTGGTGTGGGCTTTTAAATTCTTTACCATCATTATTTGTTCCTATATGTCAAGATGGGTATCTTAACCATCTGGAACCTGGATTAGGAACTTGAGGAACGCCTTGACTGAAGGCAAAAATCCAGCAGTTTTAGCTTCTTCCAATCAAGTACAGAAATAGCAGGTTGGCAAGGGGGAAGGGCAGGCAGAGCCAGGCGGATCCACACCGTGCCAGTCCCTCTGCTTTCTGCTGCACCGACAGCCGGAGCCAGACAGAGCTCAGAGTCAGGGCAGAGAGGGGCCAGCACTGCAGGCCACATTTTCTTGATGCCAGAGCTCCGGTACCAGATCAGACACATCTCAGCCATAAGGGCAGAGACAAGCTAGAAGTCCTCTTTTCTCTACAATTTTGTTCTAAAAAACAAAGGCAAAATCCCTCAGATAGAGAGTACCTCTAGAACAGGAATAGGATCTTCCATCCAGCAGCAGCAGACCACCCAGCAGAGATTCTCTCCTATCCACAGCTGTCATGAACTCCATACTGCATATTACTTTTGATCTGGATCAAATTTGTCCCACACAGTGATGGGAGATCACACAGACCCATGCTCTTAGCTGCTGGGTTCTAGCTTCTTAGTTACTAAAAGATTTTTCTGCAAGAAAAGGGGAACAGTGCCAAGTTCTTTCCATGTGCCCACATGAGCTACACCTAACCTACAGCCACCAGGGAACAGCAGTTTTCCACATCTCAGCATGGCTGGCACTAATTTAAGGTCAGGGCCAAGGGCTAAAGTATCATCCCACACAGCTGAGCAAGGCCAAGGGAATGATCTCCTCTGTCACCTGATCTGATCCCTTGTCAAGACCAGCAGGAGACCTCAATCCTGCAAACAATCCATATTCTGGGAACAAATGAAAAGAGCTAAGATAATAACCTTATCCTGTAGTGCTGCCCAGATGCTCCATCCTGAAAGAACATTAGAAAGGAATCTGTTATCTTCAAGGAATGTTAAGGTAAAAGTCTTCCCTCTGTTCATGGTTCTGAGTCCAGCTGATCACAATCCTAGCCAAAATATGTTTTTTAAAGAAATGTCCCTCCCAGTGTTCTGAAGATTTTAGCTAAACTTTTAAAGCAAGTGCAAGAAGTAAACCCAGGACTTTTGGACCTGAAGAGCCAAACTTTTCTACCTCAGGATTCAGGTGGGAAAATAACAACAAAATAAAATCTCTTTGGGGTCTCCAGTGCAACTGATGAACAAGAGGGCTTCTCTCCCCTTAATGAGCAAAGCTGTCATCAGTTAAACAGAGTAGACCTTCTTCAGGTTTCAAGGTGATTCCTTCAGCACAGCATCCACTTCTCAGTTGTCTAGAGCCTGTCCAGCCTGCTCTCCCAAAGCGTAAGAACAGGCTACCAAATCCAGCGCTTTTGAGAAGCATTAACCCACTTTACTCATACAACATCACCCCTGCCAAAATATTCCAGGCACTAAACAGCTATTATAAAAACAATCTCTTTTTGATTAAAAAACTAAACCTCATCAAAACTTCGAAACAGATGGATAAGCAAAAATATGCTATGCCAACAGAAAGAAACAGCAATCATTTAAAGATGTCTTTAGGGAGGAGGGAGGCAAGTTTTTTAAAGTAAAGAGAGAATAAATGAGCTGAATTTCAGGGGTAACAGGTTCCACACAGTTGGGGACTGCCAGGTCAAGAGCTCTGTATCGTCTCTGATTCCAGATGCTACCGGGAAAATGCTAACCATGGAGTCTAACATAAATGCAATAAACAGCAGGGAGAACCCCCAAAACCTTATCTTAACACCAAACTCCCACTAAACTGGAAAACTGCTGCAAAATTACAAGTTCATTTTTCTCCTCCAAGGAATGGTTTTCACTAGTGATAACGATAGTTTTTTTTTCAGGGAAATATCTCTGCACATTGCACATATGAGCTAGTGCTGTGCTATAATTGTCACAGAAAGGAAATTAACAGTATTCTAATGAGGAGTTTTGTTACAGAAAAATTATCATCTTCCAAGTCTGTGAGAGCCTCTTAATTTAGACTGTCATTTCTCCCCACTGCATACCCTGGTGACTCTACCTTGAAAAATAGTAATTGCTAGAGAAACTAGGGAACTGTGGGCCACCACAGAGCAGATGCAAACAGAAGGGCTTCAGAAGAAACTTAAAGAGAAAGAACTTGAGATAATAAACCCCAATCCATTCTTACATTCAGTCATGTAGGCAACCTTTTATATTCCCAATACTGCAAACAAAATGTAGATATATATCCTTCCTGCATTGGAAGCGGCTAAAAAGGTCAGCTCATGAATATGCAATAAAAAGTCCTCGAAGTAGGGACCCAGCCAACATCTGTTAGCTAAGCCTCCTGGAGCAAATCAAAACAGTTTGTTCATGGGTCCTTTTTCCATCCAAAGTAGCCCCAAAGGACTTCTACAAAACTGTGCAGCTCTCACAATTGGAACTAAATGGAGCAACCTGCCCAGCTTGGTTACTGAACCGGAGCTCAGCCAGTTGGACAGCCCTGGAAGGCAACTTCAGAAGCAAAATGCAGTATTTTGGGTCAGAAGCCAAAAACACTGCACCCAAACACAACCCTAGCAAAAGATTAGATACCACATACAAAGTTAGGACTGGATCAGACCAGTCAGATTAACCCCTTCAGACTCATGAAAATGAAAAAAAATCTTTAAGGACCACAGATAGTATGAGATTGGGTTTAAACTGTGTCCAAAAGGTAACAGTGGCAAAGGGCTCTTTCAGTATCAGTCATACTCCTTGTGGCTGGGACAATACAAGTTCACCTTTTAGGATCAATATGAATTAGACTATACGTGCCGCCCTTTGGCTTCTCCCAGATCCATGGATACTTTCCCTTCTGAAGAGAAGAAAGAGTGGGAAAAAATAAAGTCCAATCTCTTCTCTGATTTCTAACCTGCATTAAAAGACTATCCTCCTGCCTCTCCTTATTCCCCATGTTATACTTAGAACTTTTTCAAGTCCAGCACTGAAAAAGTAGACTCTAGTCTTTCCACCTGCATCTCTCTTCTGCACCAGTAGCTGTTATTTAGGTTGCAGCTAGTTCTAATGGTTTTTTTGGTTATAGCTGGGTGGTTGTCTTAAGAGGGACCTCTCCTATCAGGTCAGCCTTACAGTATTTAAGATGTGTCTGCTCCTTTTTAACTGTCACTTGATGGGATCACAGCACACATTGGTATGTTCATTCCAAATTAAAAGAATTGTTTGAAATGGAGACCAATTAGTAACTCAAGGTTAATTTCCAACATAAAATCAAATCATGCTTACAATTAATCCTGAACTGACAAGCTTTCAGACAGGAGGTCAAAGCTGAGGGGTGAAGGATGTGTCTCCACGGAAGATGAATCAAGATCTTTGTCCTCTCAGTGACTGTACACCATGGTCAGGCAATTCACACATCAGGCTGAATGGGAAGAGGAGATGGAGTCTGGTTTTGGAAAATGCACTGGAAGGAGTTGTTAGGAAACTGACAGGATCAGAGGAAAGAAACCAAATCACTTTTAAGAGAGTGCGAGTGAGTGCAGAGTTGATTACGCTGCACTCAACAGCAATAGCTCAACCTTTTGGACGTTCTTCTTTATGCTCTCCATGAGTAGAACACTCCATGAGTAGAATGCTTTCCCCTCACAGTGACTAATCCTCACAGGATCCAGGAGCTCTTGGCCGATGATACAGCGAACACCATACCTCTTACCCAGGCGGCACAGCTACGCGGGTTTTCAGAGAGAACACCAGCCGCAGCAGGGTGCGATACCGGGGCTTGGGTTCTCTTCCCAGCTTTCAGTCTAAGCAAATTCTCTAAAGCGCTGGAGAAGGCCTGGTTTTACAGCAGTTCGTAGCGATCTCTCCTGCTCTCTCCCTGCCCCGGGAGGCCTCACCGTGAGGAAGGGCAGGGCCCCGCCGCGGGGCAAGGCCGGCCCTCTCCCCCGCGGCACCGCCCGCCTCAGCGGGGCCGGCCGGATCCGCCTTTTCCTCAGGGGCGGCCCCGGGAGCCCACCGCGGCTCTCCCCGACGCTCTCCGGGGGTCGGCGGACCTGACGGAGCCGTTCCGCAGAGCCGGTGCCCGCCGGTGCCCCCCAGTCCCCTCAGCCCGGCGCCGGGCGGAGCCGCGGCCCTGTTAGCTCCGCGGCAGCGCGCCCCCTGGCGGCTCCTCCTGCCCGCCCGCCGCGGGACAGCCCCGGAGCCGCAGGTGCGATTGTCGCGTTTCCATAGAAACGCGTCTCTCCCGATGCTGCTTGGGTACCGAGCATAAAGCGTGCTTAATTAACATGAAAATATTCACCCAAACAACGAACACGCTTTCCTAAAGTGGCGGCGATTTTACATCCCTAATGGCAGCCCTTTGCAGGAAACAAATTCTATTAGCTCAGCCCAAAAAGCACCGGATGGTCAGCTGGTGCGTGGAAGGTCTCGACCAGCACACAGAGTCACGGCCGACATCCCAGGCTGACTGTTCCACAGAGGTCAGCAGCCTCGGCACCAGTCTCCCCACAGAAAAATACATCAACAGGCTCGATACAAAAAGGTTCGCAAACAGCACAATAACACAAGGCGCTCGTTGGAACGGCAGTTACAGCACTCTCGTACTTTGCACAGATGATGAGCTGTGTCCTTAATATACTTCAGACTTCTATGAGAGGGTACACATGGAAGGTGAGTGGGAATCACAACTGTAAATCCAGCGTGTGGTATCAGATATTCAGAAGTGTTTTGGAGCCAACAGACACGGACTGGTTTAAAATAGCAGACCCTGCCCAGAACTCTGACCTCAGAGACACACCAGACAGGGCTGCAGGGCCATCAGTCTCCCAAAAGACACTTTTGCATCAGTACATTGGCAGTTTGAGATAAATTTGTGTGAAATTAAGTCCTGAAATATCCTTTCAGAAGTGCATGGGGGGGGGCAAAATCATCATCATCAGCATTAAGATCTACTAAGTTAGAATTTTTTCTTCTGATAAAAATCAGAAATAAATCTCTAATGGAGGCAGCACAGTCTTAAGACAAATCAAAGAAACTACATAGCCACACATTTAAGCACTATCACTATTCTCTCGGCTGAAGACAAGGTTGTATAAAGACCACCTTTCCAGGCAGGGAAAGGGACAAAAAAAAAAAAAAAACCACAAGAAAAAGACAAACACAGTACACAGTAATTTTATTGAAATACTTGAAAAGGCCAGCAATGGAAAAATAGGTTTGTCATGAGGAATTAATGTTTGATTTACTTGATCATTAAAAAAGCTGTGTCTATAGATAATTCTACCCAGTTAGAGAATGCACTGTGATCCATGCAACTAATATACTACAGTAGAATAGGCACTGTGTACTATTTTAGTTTTATCTTATACACAGCTTCAACAGGTATGATTGACAGATGTAAGAAATTAAACAGCAACACTTTTGGAATTATAAACATTTATAATATACAAATTTGCTCATCTGATTCATAAGGGTTATAAAACACAACAGAGTGGAAAGTGAAAAACATGAATTATACACAGCATATGAAGTTGATCTGTCAGTTTTTGAAGTTTACGTTTTTCCTTTTAAAAGAAAAATTACACTGCTAAATATGTCACTGGTCATGTAACATACAAAAGCATAGACCAGGACAGCAACAGTGACTTTTTCTTGAAATACATAGTTAGTGGGGAAACTTATTCATCAGTTAAAAAGAATAGGTAAGAATGAAAATCACGAGTTCTGCCTGGTATAGCTTACAGTCCAAAAAGATTAAGTCAGTTCAGATGAATGTGAAATAAATAAGCAATCCTTGAGCAAGTATGATCCTTGAGTTGAACCTACTCTACTGAAAATGAATTTCAACCATACACTAGTATGTCACCATGGTGAAACATCTCCCAACAGTATTTTGAATAGCTTTTTGGGAAGCAATGTCTTACTGCTTTAATATGTACAGGTTATTTACAACAAATTCCCTTTTGGCCTCACAAGTTAAGCCATTGTAGCTGGCTGTTAAGATGCAATTCTTTTTTCCACGCATTATGCAATACTGTAGTTAGAGCTATAATTTAAAATAATCTTATGCATGAATTACAAATATTAATAAAGTAACTCTGCATATATAAATATTTCTAGCAGAATTTAAAGCATTCAGAATGTACACAAAAGTTTTTGTTGCTGTTTTTTTTTTTTTTTATTTATTTGGTAGGGCCAGATGTGCTTCTTCTCAGATCACCGTTGCTTTAATAATGCTTTGTACATAGCAAAACCCAAAACTGCAAAGACAGTAGCACCAAAACTTGCTCGTAGCCAAAACGTAGAGCTCTTGAGGTCTGCTTGTGTCACATGCCTAAAATTTAACACACATACAAAACCAGGTTAATTCCATGACAGGAATATCAGACAACTTGTGCTAAACTACTCAGCTTTTGGAAATTCATCACTACACTTGTCACAGGCAGCTTACAATTCAGCCTTACAAGTACTTATACAGTCATTTTACTTTTCTTAAAAGCTTAGGATTTGACCTGCAGCCCTGATCATGTTAGTAGATCTCACTGAAGTCAGAGAGCTCACACAGCTGAAGAGAAAGGCAGGAGCAGCTCATTAGTCATGAACATGGGGAGGGCAATGTGTCTTCTTTGAGAGTACCAGCAAGCATTCAGAAAAGGAAAAACAAAAATAGCTAGCAAATAATTCATAACCCAAAGTGAGAACAACTATCCAGCAAAATACCTTTTTTTAAAGTGCTGAGTTTGTGTATTTCTGGTTTTCTGTGAAAAACTTTCCAGCCCTGTTGAACATCTACTTATACTTCTCCCCCCAAAAAAGTTTACTGACAAGTAGCAAGTAATATTTTTCCAAAAGCTAGAATCAAAAGGACTGTTTGTAAATCCCTTTCTTCCCAGTACAATCACAAGAACAGCAATAGAAACAGTCATCCAATACCAAGCTGAAAGCTAAGAAAAGGTGCTAGTGAAACAAGCACTGACGATGGCATGAACAGAAAGACATGATGTAACAACAGTATGAAGTGACTGTATGACATAAAAAGCCACATCTTGCATAACCGTACATACAGCCAACGACCCAACTCTCCCAAATATTGCAAGAAGTTTGTGAGCATGCTCAGTTAAACATGGCTATCCATCCTCCAAAGTAGTCTCAAGTATGACAGCTTACCAGAAAGCAGGAGCTACCATTTAAAACAAGTTATCATAAATGCCATCATTCAAAGCACAAGAAGTTCCTAGACAATAGTAAAGGTTTTCTCTTTGTTTGTTTGCTTTTGTTTAATATAGAACTTAAAACAGAACTTCACTAGCCTACGTATTTTAGCCTGTATTAGTCATCACGGGTTACTCGGTGAAAGCTGCAAATTACTAAGTACAAGGAGCACACAGAGATCCTAAGCATAGACGGTGCACAAGAGGGTTCATATAGTGTGAACTGCAGAGCTATAGCATACAGCTGTTTAACAAAGCAGGAATTGTTACTTGCTATCAAAACACAGAAAACCAGTTTAGGATATTCCTTAGTAGACATTTGCAGGAGTAATATAAGCCATATAGATAATCAGTGTACTGTAAAACCACATGCTGAAGAACACGCTCTTTGGTGCGCAAACAGCGAAACACAGCTGGTCTCTAAAAAATCCTAATCTTATTTAAGAATATCTTGCTGGGTTATGGAATAGATCAAGTTCATGAATTCCTGCAAGCATTAGTTCTTCTACAGCTAGTTTTGACAAACTCTCTGCAAACTAGACATCAAGTGGTTTGCTGAGGGGAAGAAAGGGAAAAGGCAATGCCAAGGCCACCTTAGTTTGGCTGCTGTTACCTGTCTTCAAGTAAACGTGGACCAAGAGATGACTCCATGAAGATGGAATCTTCTACAAAGTTGACGGCGTGCACCTGCTGCATAATACTGCTCTCCTCGTCTGCTAACAGCATGGCCCCCAACTCATCTATGTAGGGTCTTAACCTTTTTACACACATGCAGTTTGCAGTTCATAGCATGGCTCAACAACAGCAAGTGTCTCAAATACGCTCAAATGACAAAGCCCAGAGAATTTTATCATTTTTAGCCATCTAGCCCCTCATTCTTGTGCAGTTGTTAAAAACTTAGTGCTTGTGCAAAACCAGAAATAAATGAAGTTTGTACTTTTGATGAGTTAAGTAAGATACGTGATTTTATGTGGCTAAATGCCATTGCTTTAAGGACAAAAAAGCTGCTTAAGAAACTGAATCTCTTCCCGTTTCATCCCCAAAACCTCAACTTTCACAAGTCCACAGGACCCTGCAATACTCCTGTACCATATGCATGAGCTAAAGTACCTCTGCTAAACACGCTGGAATGACTCCAACACATCAGCCGTAACACTGACAAGATCTCATTACTGTTAATGATTCAATTAAAGACTGTATTTTATCACTACATGTGGTGGTTTATTTAGTCGAAGACTATAAACCCCTTGTCTTCAGATATGTACATTATAAAACCTATCTGTGTATGTAAAATAAATCACTTGTATGTAACATGATTTTAATAAATTACGTGACAAGCTCTGCTGGGTGAGTATTTGTATAACTAACAACTCTCAAGTTTAATTCGGTTAATTCAAATGCCCAGCTATTTGTATAATTCAAAAAGCATCCCTTTAAAAGTGCAAATCACTGTTTAAATTGCAAATGAATGCTTTTGCATTGCCTCATAAAGCACTCTCTCTCACATCTAGATTTTCTGATTCCTACCTATAATTTGCCTTGTTTTGACTTTTGCACAAGTCCATATTGAATGGTATGCAAGAAACTTGCCAAGCGGACTTCATCCTTTTAAAAACAATTAATATGTTCTCAGTCATGATAAAATCTTCTTTTCGTGTTTAAAGGGAGAGTAAATTGACTCTAATCCCTTTTCTAAGCCTAATTGTAACAGACTCTCTCATTTAAATAAAGGAACTAAAATCAAGGCAGGGATTTGTCTTATAACCTCAAGGAAATCTACTGACTTGAATAAGAAACAATTAGGGCCCTTTGAACATCTCAGCCCAAAAATCCAAAGTCCAAAAATTCTTACTGAAGTTCAGAACACTATGGCTGTCTAATGCCTTTATACCTTTGAGGAAAATTCCAATTCTTCTTCCTTAAACATTCCTTATGCTGTCATAAATTCCATTTTTGCAACTTTGATCCCTAATAACGTTTAGATACCACCAAAGGAAAAAAAAATCTGTCTGAAGTAATAAAAAAGGATCAATGTTTGTTTCCAGCACAGGTTCTTTGACATGAAAGTGGCTATAATGAAGAAAAACATTTCTCAATACATACTGAAAAATTCTACCTCTTCAACGAATAATGTTAAAATTTTATTTCAGTGTAGTTATGTTTATGAAACTAATTTCCACCAGTGGTAAAATTATTGTTGCCTTGCTAGTAAGAGAGTAACTCTGAAATAGAAAAATTATTGTCTCCAAGGGTGAAACATATATATGTATGTGCACACATATACACACACAGAGTTGTAGTTAGGACTCCATAAATGAAGCTGTATTTGAAACTCTTGCTTATTAGTAATAATAACTAGCTTTCAAACTTCCCTGATAAACTGGTGTGTATATTTAATCATTCAATTAGTTTCACATATATAAGAAAGTCTAGCGTTTTTGCCTTTGGCATTAACTTCAGATTTTAACGCACATTTTGGAAGAACAGACAGATTTTTATTCAACCTACCCTTAAAAGTGAGTCAAGTAACTTGTCACTTGTTGAATAAGGTCTTTGAAATCTGTACAGTCTTAATTTTAAGAGGCTTTAACAACTCACAAGAAGTTTGCAACATGCACTTGTTAAGAGGTTAACTGAGCATGCCCTGTCATGGTTACACACACAAAATTGCTGAGTTATGGGCCAATACTGACACTTTTTCCCTGTCAGCAGCAGAAGAATGCCAAGCCTGGGAAAGTTTAGCCTTAACTATAAAAGTTCAAAACCATTCCTGTACTAACTATAAAAGCATTTTAAAAGCGCACTGGTGAGGCCAACAGGCTTGTCACATGGCTACTCACAGCAAAATTGTAAGCAAGCTAATGCAGCCAGCAAGCAGCAGCAGCAGCCTGCTCTGGCGGGCAATAGGTTCTAACAATAAAATATGAGCAACTGAATTCCAAAAACATCGCATAACATGTGCAAGCTGCTGCAGCTTCCCTTCAGGCACGTGTTTTCCTAGGATCCAAAACAACTCCAGGAGTTAGAACTTCCCCCCATGCATTAGTTATCTAAAACATGAAAAGCTCTAAGTGCATCTTATTATCTACAAAAACTAAAAAAACACCCCATAAAATGCCAATTCAATATATTCTGTTTGGAAAGAAATTAGAGGATGCAGCTTTGAAAACTTCTGCTCAGTATGGGGCATTAAGCAGTTTAGAGAAAAATAGGTAAGGAAAATACTGTCCCAATTTGGGGGACACTTAAGTATAGGGATAAATTTCTGCAATTAGATTTAATGGCAATATACTCTAGTTTTGACAAATAACCTGCGTACTCTGCACATAGTGAAGAAGAAATCCTGGGTTATACTCTTAAAACTTTCCCATTGTTACAGAAAAATGAAACTACTGTCTTAACTTTAATCTCACGGAAGGTTTTCATAGAAAAAAAATAATCTTACACATAATTCCTGAAACAACCATGTTTTATATGCAAGTAGAATTCAATTCTATTCCACGATATTTAAAAACTTTAGATGGAAGAAAAACATGCTCTGAGAAGTCTGCCTCACTGAACACCGCAATTCTCATGCATTAGAATTATTTTACTTGAAAATGAATTTAGCTGACAGAAAAATGCGACTACTATACAAGCAAGAGGCAACAAGTGAATGATTTAAAAGCAAGAAAGTAGAAAAACACTCTTAAATTTATGCTCTGTAATTAAAAAAAAAAAGCCAAAAATCCAAGCTCATCATTAAAGAAACGGTTAGAATGACATAAGCAATCTTGCTTTTAAAAAGAGGTAAAACAATGTAGTAAAAAGAAATTAAGTGCCAGCCAGACAAATACAAATGAACACCTAAAGGAAAAAAAGAAATAAAAAATATAGAAATAATACAGAGTAGCAACAAGTTTCATACATGCATGTACAGTGCTTTGAATGCAGTGCCTTATTCCTCAAAGAACCAATAAAGCATGATCCTGGGTAGTTCAAACCAACAATCCCGTTCCTGCACAATAAACATCTCCAAACTGAACTTCCCCGTTTGTTGAACTTGCCTTTCCCATAGCCTACAAACCCCAAGGAGAGTCTCTGAAGTTTGTCGGTAGAAGAGAAACTGAAGGTGGGCACAAATAGGTTTTTCAGTTGCATAGCGGCAATGTTCTTCCTTTAATTACTAAGGTGGGAATATTCAAATGTGATATTATATTTTGTCTTGGAAGCAGTGTTTAAGCATTACTCATCAACAAATAATACAGGAACAGTCCAATCTGAAAAATTTCAGTTCACCTACTGGCTAAAGCTTCAGAACAGGAAGGGATCGGGAAAATAAGTACTCTTGAGAAACCTCCTTTACCCATCAGTTATCTAACTTTTGGCCAACTACCTGACCTAATGGTAAGCACCTGTAAAGGCAAAATAGAAAAGTTATATAAACTAAGTACTTCAGAAAATCCTTCTCGATTCAAATGCTTTCTCTGATCTAATCACAAATCACGAGATTAAAAACACATCTAAGGAGCTAACGTTTTTTAAACAAGAAAACCATCTCTACCCTCTTAAGTCTGCAATTATAACACCCTTGAAGAGCTACCTAGGAAGAGCGTTAGTGAGATGAAGTGAGCATGCTGGAAACTTGCAACAAAACGCTACTGAGTAACTACAGACAAAGAGATTCTAGCAAATAATTTTTCCTTTCTGTAGGGTCAGTGGAAAAGTCTATAAGGAATTCTCCTTTCCTTGAGTTACAGACTTTTTTAGTCAGCAGTAGATTCCTATCTTTATTCCACACTATCTAGTGACAAGGTATGGAATGACAGCATTCCGAGACCTCTCACAGAAAGATTTCAGTACCTCCAGTCCTTGACAGTATTTCAGAGGAACGAAGTGCAATGTCTAATGCAGGACTCAAAAAAAAAACCCCAAACATAGCAACCCATCACCATTACAAAAAATGAGGATGTGCTACAGAGGTGATTTCAGCCTCAATGCTGAAGAGCTGGGATTCTCTAGTAGTGACTGCCGAATGAAGTTTTAGAGCGACAATATGCAAAGAGATTGCTATTTCAAGGGATTTTTGTCTAAGGGATGACTGCGTAGAAGAGATGCAGCATGAACAGTCTCATATTCACAGTTTTTTTTCCCTAAGCGAATGAATTTTTCACCCTTCTCTGAACTCTCACCCTGTGGTTAACACTTTTATTTTGGATTAAAGTGGTATTTCACAAAGGTGCTCAATACTGTAGGTGGGTATATCAGTAGGCTTCCTATATGCGCGTAACTAGCATTTAAAGGGGACAGCCACTCTTATTTGGAGCAGCTACATCTGAAAAGAGTAAAAAGTAGTAATACACATGGACCAGGAACATGTCAGGATATTGTAACCATGGCCTTCAAATGAACACATTTATCATAGTTGCCTCCAAGAATCACATTTATCATATAAGCCTCCAAGAAGACTATAAACGATGAAACCACTGCACTATAAAAATTGTTTGGTTTGAACTCCCATTTGCTGGGGTGAGATGAGAAGTGCTGAGGTGTTAGTAAATCAGGTGTGTCAAAAACTGCCTGCAGTACATACAAGACAAGCTACAGCACTGTTTTCAATGCTGAAAACAAGTTCTCTCTCTTTACCAATTGTTTTTTCCAAAGTATCTGCAAATGCAAATGTTTTACCATCTACCAATTCTTACGTGTTGCCTTCTATTCAGAGAGGAACTGGATGTTAAAAGCTCTAGATTTTTTACACAAAATGCCCACTCTTTGTGTAAACCAAGCATAACACACACATACACACACAGAAATTCTATGAACTCCCAAATATCAAACTAGCAATTACAAACATGTAATATGTTATATGATGCTTCTGTAAGTCAAGCTGTGCCTTTATGAAAATATTTGTGTAACTAATATCTAAGAGGCACTACCTCTAATCAATACTAAACAAAACTATAATGTCTCAAGTGAGACACATTACACAGATTTATGGACACTACTTAATGTCCATTACCAGTTCCCTAAAAACAGTCCTAATTCCTCCACAGTATTTTTGCAATCACTAAGTGCCTGAATCAACTGCCAAATTGGTAATGTTTCAAAGAAATCACTGGACTATGCTAGAGAGACCAAAAGTACCTTCAAGTTAAACAAAGTTTGACAATTCTATGGCAATTATTAAAGTAAGTAGCTGCCTATTTAGTGGATATGGAGTGAAAAATCTGCAGTATATAAGGTTACCAATTGCTTTTTCAAAAAAACTTTATTTTAAAAGCACACCTGGTACCTAGTAAATAAAGTTAAGGACCTGTTAAGAACTGCAGTGAAGAGTTTGTTCTTTACAGATTGCAGCAAGTCTGAGTTGAGGAAGTTCTGACAGATGCAAAATGTACACCTGTTGCAGGCGCACATACAGCGTAACCGGGCATGGCTGCGAAAACACACAGAAGGACAGGAGTTGAAATCTTGCTCATAAAATCAGGTGCACATTAGGACTGTGCCACAACCAAGAGAGATTTAGGAATAAAAGGTACATTTGAATGAGTAAGGAGAGGAGAAAAAAAAAAAATTACACTGGGAAGCAAGGGTACAACTACAGCTGTGCAGAATTTTAAGGTTAGATGTTCTACATCTTGGACATTTTGGCATTACCACCACACACAGTTCTTAATAGCAAAGCACAAACATGAATGAAAATGTTTTCTGAATTTATTTTTTGTACGGAAAGCATCTAAAGGCTTCCAAGTATGTCTGCACAGCAATAGATAACACCCCTTTTTCAAAGGAAAGTAAGCCACATTTTCTACCACTTTGAATGCACGCCTTACAAAGTGACAATTACCTCTACTTTTCCCACCCTAATGAACACACATGCTTGAAAACTAAGGGAGAAGCAGGAATATTGATATGACAAGACATTTGGTCAGTGCTACACTTTAGTGGTTTCCCAGTATTCCAGTGCTACAAAATAAATACAAGAGAACAAAAACAAAACAAAAGCTTTACACACCTAATTCAATGAATTCAGTTTCAAATATTTTTTTTTAAAATCCTATTATTTTGGGTGAAAGTGACATTAGTTCTATTTAAAGCAAATGTCAGCTGTCATACTAGACTCCATCTGCTGTAACATTTCTGTAGTTCAACACCGTATTAAAAGCTCCACCCACCAAAAAAAGAGATGCAAAGTGAGCTTAGCAACAGTGAGATGTGTAGTGAAGAACATGAACTTAAGTATCTTCTATCTGAAGCCCAAAAGCTGTTTATACAGAAATTTCATTAAAAAATGTAAGAACTATTAGAGTAATGAACTGAAGCATAGTAATAAACACCCTGAAAATAAAACAAAGCTTCAAGCAGTGCATTGGGGGAACTGTTGTTCACTAAAGAGTGTGATTACTTGTAATCAACTGTCAAGTTGAGCTATTAACAAGGATTACAGTACAACTTATTCACAAGATAATATCTTGTAAATATTAATATTGACAAACTGAGTTATGCATCCACAGTAAAGACAGGACAGAACCCTACATATTCATTGGAATTTGCAACAGGAGCTGCATGTGTATTCTTTAAAAAATACCTTAGCAACAATAGCTGACATCCAACACGTGTTGGATACATACCAACTTTCTCAATTTGAAATAATTTGAAGATTCTCCCCAAGTCACTTAGGTCTCTCTGTTGCTAAATCTCAGTGAGGCCGTTCCATCCTCATGGCTAACAATGACATGCAGTGGTACTGTGCGTGACCCATGCAATATGAAAAATACAATGGTTCAAGTACTTACGGATACATTGCCATAGTTGTCAGTTTAACAAAGACATCCTTACTCGGCACATCAACAGTATTGCAAGTAAAGGCTTGAGGTGGAGGCATTTTGTGTTTTTTGCAGAATTCAGCAGGAGAAATACTATATTCCTGTCTAACTTCGTGCAAGTCAGACTTTGCAGCTACCACTAAGCATGGTATTCTGCTATCCATGAAGTGCTGCTGCAAATGTAAAGAAAAAAGTGAAAGAAACAGTGTAAGATACATTCAACCTGGAACAGCCTGAGTCGAATTGTTTGCAGCAGCATTCAGATATATTCACTGCACTGAAGTCAGGTCTTTCTAGAAGCAGGATATCTTATATAGACAAGTAAATGTTAGCTTTGTACAAATAACAAAACTGCATTTTTTAATGCGTCAGCCATATATAACCAGAAGCTGTAAGTGAAATGTCTTTTAAACACTAGAACTTGTGTACAGGGCCAGTAACTGACACTGGATATTTTGTCAGTGGAAAAGATATATAAATGTAAAGGTTCGTATACACAAACTATACAAACCTTAAAAATCCTGGCACAGTACTCAAAGGACTTGGGGTTACTGACATCATATACCAGGCAGACAGCATCGCATATGGTCTCAGCGTCAGTTAAAAAATCAGAGTCACTGACATCATGTAGCTGGAAAAAAGATGGTTGGAGAGGGAGAAAAGCTTTGTCATTATGCAGTTAAAGGAATTTTAGAACCTTTTTATTCTCATAATTTTTATGGCTCATTTTTATGTATCCTTAGAACTAATGGACTGACAATAGGCAGAATTAATGGAAAAGAAATAGTAGGAATTTACCATGCAGCCAACATATGTGAGCTGTTAAGATCACATCTGCAGGCAATCACAACCTCAGCATAAAAAGTTACATTTACTTTAACACAAAGTCTTAGATTCCCATAGGAACTGGCATTCATCCTACAGAGGAAAACCACAGAGCAGGGGACTAGATCTTGGAAAACAAAGAAAGATATCATATTATCATAAAGGAAAACTACAGTGGAACCAGCTTTAAAGAAAGTATTTCACCCACTGAAGATTAACTTCAGCCATCCTAATCACCTTATGTGACAGATTCTTCTTTACTGAATAGGTAGATTGCTTGCTGATAAATTATCATATGTTATAATTTGATGCCCTGCAACGTAAATGTAATGGACTGTGTTTTGTACAACTTAGGTCAAGTTTTCAAAAATAACAGGTCCTGGACATGTTCAGTTTAAAGTATTAGCAACATGTAAAACCAGAAGTTACTTGAGCCAGAAAAGAAGCGTGGGGGAAAATCCACATTTATGGAGAGACAATTAAAACATAAACTTGTTTGCAGAAGGCTCTGAATAATTCACTGAATTTTAAGATTAACCAGTCACATGCAAACAATAATGAGACAACCTTACCAGCAAGTATTTTTCCTGTCCATATACATAGACTGTATTAATGGCATAGTACGATTTGTGTTCTGCACGTATTTGCCTCTGCCTCTGAAAATGCAGAATTTCATGTTAGACCACAGCAACTTGCCCCTTTAAGTTAGATTTGAACAGCTGTTTTACTCCATTTATTAATGAAAGAAAGTTACAGTAATCTGTGGTTTATTTTGCAGGTAAATGCATAGCTATAATCCATGACGTACAAGTAATTATTGCACGCAATAGCCATCTGTCTATTTGCTAAAAAAACCCCACCAAACTAAAAAAAAAACCAAACCTCCCCAATAATTCTGTCTTCCCTCATAGAACTCTCCAAACTCAATAATCATTAGTAAAGCTCTAAGATCAATCTGTTTTGCTGTTTAACCTTAACTCAAAGCAGGTATAGATGAATATAATCAAAAAGTTTCTTACTAATAGATTTCTTCCAAGAAGAGCCTGAAGAACTCCACTTTTCCCACAGCCTTTCATTCCAACCACATTGCATCGGAAAACATTTCTCTGAGTCTGTTTTTTCTGGAGGTCTATCTTTTTATCTCTTGTTACTTGTGAAAAAACACAGATATTTTTCATAAGATGTACATGCATGTATGTATGCAAAACCATGAAATAATCATCCCCTTACATTACAATGCACACAAAATAATAAAAAATATTAAAGGTTTGGCTTGAGCATAAAGTAAAAAATAATATAAACGAAGAAAGACAGACCATTTGTTTAAACAATTTACTCTTGAGCAGATTTCTAAATTTAAATTCCTAAGTTGTACCTTTTTTTTTTTTTAAATTACCTGTAATTGCTGATGCTTGAGATTCTTGTTCTGCAAGTATTGAGTAGCCTAAATAACCCAGGTACTCCAGGCAACGCTGTACATCTAAGTATGTGGTTAGTCTAGCAGAGGGGATAAAAAGAAATTTCTAAGTTGTTAGCATCTGTGATACCAATTCTTTACAGTACTAAAACAATTTTTTCCTTCTATCTCCAGATTGACATGGTAGAAGTATTCCTGGAACTATGTAGTACTGAAGGACAAAAGGACTCTGAAGGTAAATGGTGGCAACTTGACCAGTGTTAATAGTCAGCAAAACACTACGAAGGCAGTATTTGCTGAGGCCTATCAACTACACCGTATTTTTTTCCTCAGCAAATAATGTTTTCCTCATTTTCCGTATTTTCAATAGGGAAAAAAACCTAATTATTGCTAACCTAATAATCTCTAAAGAGTAGAACAATATTTCAATGTTGAAATAAATATTTCAACAATTTCAAGGAAATTTCCACATTTTGAAGAGACGCTTCTTCATAGCTAGCACTAAATACTGTCCAAATCATGACGAAGTTGTAACAACTGTCTGAAGATTAGGCCACTGGATGGCTATAAAAACTTGACTGCTTGGGACAGTTTTCATCTATTGAACTTCCACTCTTTCTACTAGATTTTTAAGAGGAATCTACAAACACATTATCATACCCAAAGTTCTCAACTACTAGAATGTAACGTATCACACTTACGTCCACTGAGAGAGAAACCCTTGGTATGTAATCCACCCCCTTTCATTTGTACAAACAGTGTTGTTAACATCAGGCCCCCATGGCATGTAAGGGAAGACTTTGAACAAATCTTTCAATTCATCGGGAGACAAAGCACAATCTCTATCCTGAAAACAAGCAAACAATATCAGACATAAACCACTTAACGTCTACTCTAAACTGATGTTTTCTTGCTGTACATTTGCAAGATTCAAGAAACTGTCTTCAAGAAATTGAGCTGCTTTCTTTTCTTGTTTTTAAATAAGACTAAATATATGAGCTAGTTAAAAAAAAAATCGTAGTACAACTATAACTGCCAGCTCTCCTTGTAGACAGAAGTATAAATAGCAGGCTAGTTTTGACTACATAGTTTAAGCCAGAGCCAGTTTCTGAATGAAATGACATAATGACAAAACCACATTTTTTGCTAGCAAAATTGCTAGTGAACTAAGGCTCTTAAATATAAGGACACACACACACTCTAATTAAAAGCTTACCAAATCATGTTTATCAAAAATACTTTGAAGAAACAAGTATGCATGATGATTTAATTCTGTTGTGCAGTCTGGAGGAATTTTTAGCCTGTTTATTGAAAACAAAAACAAATACAGTAAGTGTTAAGTGTGTTTATGAAACACAGACTATTAAAACTCAAAATACAGACTTTTTGATTTAAAGCATTTCGTATTTGACCTTTGCATTTAGCATTAATAATTTATCTTTAAAGAGATCAAAGCATGTACTTTTTATTAGGAATGCTATAATTATGAGTGTCTTTACATCACATGATATATAGATATATAGTAATCAGGTTTTTGTTTGGTTATTTGTGGGTTTGTTTTGTGGTGTTTTTTTTAACAGAAAATTATGTAGTTACATTTTTGAAAAGAAGCCACAGAGTTGGTTAATCTTCTAACTTTTTTATTTAGGGATTTTCAAAGGATCTCAAGTGCTTTTCTAATTTGTTGCCACATACGATAAGAAAGTGCTCAGACTTACGTTCCAGTTTTGTATTAAGAGGTTTTTTTGCCACCTTTATTATAATAAGAGAGGGCAGTACATGGTTTGGTACAAGAGACAGGAGTTCTTGCTTTGTAATTTTCAGTCATATGAAGATTTTGGCTGGTAGGTCATAAGTAAGGGAGATATTTGACATAACAATGTGTTAAATAAACACACTGCAATAACCCTTTCCTCCTGCCAAGGCAGGAGGCAGCATAAATTAAATGCATGTAAGATAAAGAAAGCTAAAATAAGCAATACATACGGAGGAAACAAGTACTCTGGTGTAAGCTCTAAGTCATCGTCATATCCAAAGCGACGCAAAACAGTCCAAGTTGTTTCATGCCTTCCTCGCTGAATGAAAAGTGTGTGTAGAAAAAGAAAACCTAAAAATCAAATGGTGAAATCTTAAGGCCCTGAAGTGCTTTATCTGCTACAAGTATTTTTAATAGACTCGGTATCGGCCTGAAAACAAAAAAGCTTGAAATATACATTCAGATTTTAAACATCCTGGGTGACATTACATCACTATCTACACAGACTGAAGGTTCAGAAATCACGTTATTTGTAAAAGTGTCCTTCAAAGAACTGTTTCCTTAAAACAACCCACTTGGTTTGCTGTTGTTTGCTTCTTTCAGTACTATCATTTTAATAGAGCTTGCTTAGCTCTCTGAAAATAAAGACAACAATATCAACAATTTAAAACAGTAAGTCTTAGCAAGAAGCCTGGAGAGTAGTCTCATGGAAGACTGAATTTAGTTTTCCTGTACCAAAATAACTGGGTTGGATTTTTGCTTAGCACTTTCCAGGGCTTAACGAACACTGAGATTTCACTGTTTAGTAAGGCTATGCCTTAAGATTCCCACTCTCTACAATTTCTCACAAGTCCTATTATGTATGTAAGCTCCACAAGCGAAGCAGTTACATTGATGCTCAGGAAGGAAACGTTTATTTCTCCTTTCACTTTTGCCATATGCTCTGAGCAAATCTGTACAACATAGCTGTTAAAATCTTGACAGACACCACACCTTGCTGACAAGTGTTGCAGCCAGTGAGCCTAGCGACAAGATAACAGATTAATCTAGGAGATAGTCTCTTTTGAACCAGTATACTTATTTGGATTCCAAGCTCTATAACAAGAAGTAAGAAAGACCTTATTTTATTCACCCTGTTATTCCCCAGTTTAATCATCCTTTGATGTGATACTGCCACTACACCCAGTTCTTGTAGTCTAAAGGAATCAAGATAGAGATCATATTCCAGAAGACTAGCTTTTTTTTATGTAAGAATGATTATCAACTGTATAAAGACGCATCTTTCAAGAGTTAAATAAGGCTTACCTTTTAACGTTAATCCATTATCTGCAACTCCATCACTTAGGTTTTTCCTGACTACATTCTTTACATCTTCCAAAGCTTGAGGTGCCAATGGTGTATTAAAACAAATTCTCTAACAAAAAACCAGAAAGAGCATGTTGGGACCACTGGCAACTAAGCTGGACAAACTGCATGTCCTGTTTGACACACAGCCTTAAACATTCTGATAAGCTAGTAAAGGACAATCCAATTTCTTAGTGGAAATAAAGGTGTACAAACTTTATTTTATTTTTAAATACCAGTGTTGGGGCTTGTACATTTAAATAGATTTTTTTTGTTTTGCTCTTGAACTAAAACTTGAACAATGGTTAGAAATAAAATTAATACCGTTTTTGTTTTTACAAATCCACTTTTATGCTGCACTTGAGACTTTTAATATTTAGACCCAATTCCCTTGCAATTCACCTTACTACTGTTCCTTCAAAAACGATCACTTGTTTTTCCAGAATTATACAGTTCAACTATTAAGCATGGTGAAAAGATAAGCAAAAGAATTACCTGAAAGAAGTTGAGCTCTGCATCATTGAGAGTACCATCATTATCCTGATCAGAAATTCTAAAAATGCGAGTGAGTGCTTTAATACAGGCGGGTTTCATCTAAGGAATAAAAGAAAGTTCAGTATCTTTCTAGGCTGGAATATAAAAAGATTACACTGAATGACATCAGATAGCTTAATCACATTAAAACAAATACTAGCCTTCATTTTACATTTTTAGAACATTCATACACACATACACAAAAAGCAAGAGGAAACAAAATCCTGATCTAGCAAATCTATATCCATACCTTTAAAGCAATTATTCCACATTATAAGTCTTTCTATTCAATTATTACAAGAGCCTCAAGTTCTTCACAAGCTGAACGTGGCATTACTTAATTATTAGGAAAAAAAAAGCAGTTCTGTAAACTCTTACTGCTACAGAAAGCTTTAAAAAAAAAACCCAACCAAACAAGTGACTGATTTTTTTTTCCCCTAAACATTTTTTGGTGAGAAAAAAAAAAAAGAAGGCCTCGCAATCCTAGTGCCTTGCAATAACAAACAGCTCTAGAACTACAGTCAACTCTTTCTAAACAAGCACACGCTATCTCTATTCTATGGCTTCAGAAGGCTTCAAACATTAAATACTGAAAATCTTCACAGGGCTCATACATCTACCAGGCAAATCATTGATCATATGGACTATCTCTATGGCAAAAGAATTGCTAGGATACCTTCTGAGTGAAGGAAAACAGACAGTGGTAATTCTCTCCCAACAACTACAGTGATGATGGACTCTTCTCTTCATAGAGGTCACACAGATTGCATAGAGATTGGTTTTGGAAAACCAAAAAGATTTCAGCACAACAATTTTATTACAACATTACTAACTCATAAAGATGATTCTAATGGAAGAAATCAAAACAGGGTTATTCTCTGGTTCTCTACTTAACAAAGTAGTTATGATTGAAGCAACTTTCCTACTGCCCAATACTACACAGGGGTTACGTTTAGAGATTTCATTTGTATTTGCCCATGAAATTATTGGTTTTTCAAAAAAACAAAAACATACTCCTTCACAATATGTTCAGCTAACTCCCCATGACACTTAAAAACCAGCCGCATCACTTGTTTCTTATCCCTTTTGCCAAAGTCTCACAAGATGCTCAGAAAATTTGTTTCCCTTAAATCAAGTTTGGAGTATTTTCCCTAAAATAAATGGAGTTACTGTGAAATGTAGATCTAAACGAGAACTGAATTGAACACAGGATTTTGTTCACATTACGCTTGGCTTAAAGCCATTACCAAAGCTTCACATTTTACTTAGCAGTTCACATGGGCAACAAAAAACTGTCTTCATTGTTTTGAATGAAGAGGAAAGACAGATCGGATTAATACAACACAAAACAATCACCATGGTTCTGGAATATAATGCTTGACATTTTGGGATAGGGTGGTAGTAACAGAACACACTAAGAAATGCAAAATCCACTGAAAAGGAAAGAACAGGAATGTGATTAATTTCCCACCCCCATATTATTTGTTTTTAGAATCTACGTACAAATACCTCTTTCTCCTCTGGGCAATAAAGAGGACCAGTAGGATGTAGAACAGCTTTCTGTGCATAATAAAATAGCTCAGATATATTCTTCAAGTTTTTGGCTGAACACTGAAAGACAAATCCTTTTATTGATTAGCTAATTTCTTGACTCTTTGGTGATTTCTTTGAAATTAAAGCAAGCACCAAACTTAAAGATCTAGCCCCCTCTTGTGGGTACAGTGCTGTTTTGGAAAAAAGACATCTAGCCCCTGTACCTGTTCAGTAATTGATAAAGGAGGTCTCACTACTATTTGCTGTCATACCAAGAACAGATAAATGAAAAAGTTGTATCTATTTTGGAGAAAAAAAGAAAAAAGAAAAAAAGAGGGGCATATCCACAAATATTAATTAAATTCTTAATACTTTGCAGGCATCTGTCTGGCTTAGTATTACATTTAAAACACTTGCTAAAGGCAAGGATGTGAGGACGTTCTAAATATTAGAGGAATCTGGCAGTCACATCTGACTACATAATAGTGTATTCTTTTCTAAAGAAAAGTAACATATAAACTCACCATGATAATAACTTATGACTTTGAATATTTTGTTTAGAAAATAAATAAATCACCTTTTCTATTAAAAAGTTGCCATACATGCGTGGCAAGAATGTATTTTTTGTTACTCCTTCTAATTTCAGAAAGTCTTGCATACCTCTACACATGTTTCTATCTCTGTATATTGATTCATAATGGGAAGGATAGTTTCCATACTGCTATATTCCACTAGATCAGACTTGTTTCCAACTAATATAAGAGGCAGCCTGGAAACAAAAAAAGGTTAAAAGCTTTAAAAGACAGAGGAATAAAAAGATCTACTTTAATTTAGCATTCTACCTCCCACCAGAAGCCATTATATTATTTTCATGATGTAAGCAAATATCACTGGCAGCCAACAGGCAAAACTAAATGATAGCAGTTTTAAGTGAACTGTTTTGATATACACTTAGACAGAAATGTACTTCTTGTTGATACTGCAAAAAACACACAGTTAAACACAAAAGTAACTAACCATATTGTTATTATACAAAATCAACATCAGTATAAAAGCTATACAGACCATGTAGCCAAAACCAGTCATACCATAACAAATATAAACACACCTGGTAAAAGCTGTCCATGAAATTCAAAATAAATAGCATTGCTGGCATATGTAACAGACCTACATACTTTAAATCTCTTGTTGCTTGGACTTCTTATATAAACTTTAAGTTTAGAATTTGATTTCTTAAACAATTAACATCCTCAACACTGTCCATTGACACCCATCGATGTGCAGCCTAATTCACACTTCTCATCTTTACTTATGCACCTGCTATCTTTGTCTGTCCTTTCATTGATGAGAGGAATCCATCGACTTGTTACCTAAAGCGGGATTAAAAACAAACATGAAAAATACATTTTCAAATTTAATATGACTGAAGTGTGCATAAGTTTGACTACAACTGCTACTGCTTCTTTCCCAAGAAGGTACATATTTACCCACAAAGGAAGAAACAAAAACCAGAGTTGATTAATGAGCAACTTTCTCAGATGATTGAAATGGACCAGAAGCAATAATAAATCTATGTGTTCTCTTAACAGCTTGATCTCAAACCCCCTCTATTGCATTTTATGTGTCTAATACAGTTTTCAGCTTGACAACAATTAAGACTGAGCAAGTTACATCTCAAGCAGTAACTGGATAAAATGTGTTACCATACCTTATCAATAGAATTCTTGTTGTTAACAGCATATACTATACAAATCACATTTGCCTAGAATGAAAAGAAAGGAAAGGCATGGAATTCCACTGTTTAGAGTCTAGAGCAATAGAGACAATTAAGAACCATACCTAACAACATCAGAGTAAGAACAGTTCCATCATGAGTCAAAAACTGTGTCCCTGACTTGTTTAAGCTATTTGTAGCCTGAACAACAGCTTAAACCAAATAACTTATATGTTGAGAAGTACCAAAAAAGCCTGTCATGCAGTCTTATGCCTACAAAACATTCACAACTTATGTCTGCAGAGAGACCTATGCTACCAAGAAATCTAAACTGAAGAATGATTATTTGCAGCCTCCACTCAAGTACCAAACTAAATGCCAGAAATGGAACACAACACCATGACAGACTGTACAGAAAATGTGCAAAGGTGCTTAGAAAAACCTGAAAATAGGAAACAGAAGGAATTATAAAATTACCAAGAATCCTGTGCTATTTGTAAATGCAATAGTACAATATGACAGAAAGAAGCAAAATGGATCTTTTCAGGGTAGGATTATTTCTTTACAAAGACTGTCAATCCCTTGGCCTACTGATTAAAAGATATTTAGGTTCTGTCCTTTCACTTGGAAGGCCAAAGCTTAAGCTCAATTCACCAACACAGTGGCAGTACCCACTTTTTTTAAATAGAGGGACGTCTACTACAGCAGAAGGCACAAAACAAACCAAAATGAAATGCCAAGCAAGAAAAAACAAGAGGTTTGGTTTTTTTTCTTCAGTTCAAACTGAAGCCCATCTAATGTATAGAATTTTAAAGGAAAGATTTCACAGAATCATAGAACCATAGGGTTGGAAGGGACCTCTGGAGATCATCTAGTCCAACCCCCCTGCCAGAGCAGGGTCACCTTAGAGCAGGTTGCACAGGAACGTGTCCAGGCGGGTTTGGAATGTCTCCAGAGACAGAGACTCCACCACCTCTCTGGGCACCCTGTGCCAGGGCTCTGCCACCCTCAAAGTAAAGTTGTTCTTCCTCACGTTCAGGTGGAACTTCTGATGCTCAAGTTTGTGCCTGTTACCTCTTGTCCTGTCCCTGGGCACCACTGAAAAGAGACTGGCCCCATCCTCCTGACACCCACCCTTTAAGTATTTATAAGCGTTGATAAGGTCCCCTCTCAGCCGTCTTTTTTCTGGACTGAAGAGACACAAGTCCCTCAGCCTTTCCTCGTATGAGAGGTGTTCCAGTCCCCTAATCATCTTTGTAGCCCTTTGCTGTCCCCTCTCCAGCAGTTCCCTGTGCTTCTTGAACTGGGGAGCCCAGAA
The DNA here is from genome assembly GCA_013396915.1 of Stercorarius parasiticus. Lineage (NCBI taxonomy): Eukaryota > Metazoa > Chordata > Aves > Charadriiformes > Stercorariidae > Stercorarius > Stercorarius parasiticus. The sequence goes on along the minus strand of VWZL01004475.1, from coordinate 8,102 downwards.
CTGGGCACAGTACTCCAGGTGTGGCCTCACCAAGGCAGAGTAGAGGGGGAGGATGACCTCCCTCCACCTGCTGGCCACACTCTTCTTGATGCACCCCAGGATGCCATTGGCCTTCTTGGCCACAAGCACACACAGCTGGCTCATGGTCATCCTGTTGTCCACCAGGACTCCCAGGTCTCTTTCCACCGAGCTGCTCTCCAGCAGGTCAGCCCCCAACCTCTACTGGTGTATGGGCTTATTCCTCCCTGGGTGCAGCACCCTACACTTGCCCTTGTTGAATTTCGTAAGGTTCCTCTCTGCCCAAATCTCCAACCTGTCTAGGTCTCTCTGTATGACGGCACAGCCTTCTGCTGTGTCAGCCACCCACACCAGCTTTGTGTCATTGGCAAACTTGCTGAGGGTGCACTCTATCCCCTCATCCAGGTCATTGATGAACATATTGAAGAGGACTGGACCCAGTACTGACCCCTGGGGAACACCACTCGTCACTGACCTCCAACTAGACTCTGTGCCCCTAACCATGACCCTCTGAGCTCTGTCTTTCAACCAGTTATCTATCCACCTTACTGTCGTTCACCTAACCCACTCTTCCTAAGCTTCCCTATGACGATGCTGTGGGAGACAGTGTCGAACGCCTTGCTTAAGTCAAGGTAGACCACATCTACCGCCCTCCCCTCATCTATCCATCCAGTCATGCCATCATAGAATGCTATCAGATTAGTCAGACATGATTTCCCCTTGGTGTATCCATGTTGAGTACTTCTGATAGCTTTCTTTTCCTCCACATGCCTTGAGATGACGTCCAGAATGAGCTGTTCCATCATCTTTCTAGGGATGGAGGCGAGGCTGACTGGCCTGTAGTTTGTAGTTCCCCGGGTCCTCCTTCTTGCCTTTTTTGAAGACTCGAGTGACATTGGCTTTCCTCCAGCCCTTAGGCACCTCACCTGTTCTCCAGGACCTTTCAAAGATGATGTAGAGTGGCCCAGCAATGACTTCCGCCAGCTCCCTCAGCACTCTCACATGCATCCCATTGGGGCCCATGGACCTGTGAATACCTAATTGACCTAATTGATCCCTCACTTGATCCTCCTCAACCCAGTTTCTCCAAAAGCAGAAGCTATTTTCTAATAAATACTAGATTACACTTACCTGTGATATTTCATGGTAAAGCTGCTCATCACTTTGCTCTGCTTCTGCATTCAATAGAATAAGCCATTCATTAATACTAAACATTTTTGCCCCTTCCTGGGATTATAAGTAGCAACGTAGTTCTACAATGTAAATTTTTACAACAGAATACCTCATATGTTAATTTTATTCCCATGTCAATGATTTAGTGAGACCAAGCTTCTGTTAACTGAATCTATGAAACACTTAATCTAACAGGCAGAAAAACTCAGTCCACATAAATTTAAGCTCAAGTCCAAAGAAAAAAAATACACGTTATTTCTTTGTTCCAAATAGATAAACACACCAAAGAGATTTCCTCAGCAGGGGTGGGAGAGAGAAGACAGGAAGGAATCTGCTAACATGGCCTAATTCTTGGCTGCCACTATAAATGGTGGAAGGATTTTTCTAGCTGTGTAACAGTTGCATATATTTGATACTGAGCCTATTTATCTATTCAGTAAGGTCAAGGAGATTAAAATATACCAAAAAAACAAAAATACAAAATATGAAACCGACACAAAAGGATAAGGTGTCCAAACTTAGAAATTTAGAAAGAGATAGAATATAAGGTATGTAAAGTCTCCTGCACCTTAGTGAATTCTTCACTGAAAAAAAAAATAAAATTTTTAATTCTATGAAAGCACCCACCTTTGTCTGAACCTGTAAATACGTCCATCACACAAAGAATAGTAACTTCACTGGAACATCGCTATGAATGTCTTTCATGGAGGAACCAACAGCAGTTAATGTTAGGCTTTGAATTAGTAGGACCAGCCATCACCATCTGATTTAGTTTTATCCCATGATTTTCTACTTTAATCTAGTCTTTTCCTACATGTAGCTGTGGTCCTGTACCAGTATGACTGTTAAAGAGGCTATTGAGTTAGACAAACAATTCCATACCAAATCAGTCAAACAGTAACAGTATTGTGTAGTCCTTACCTGAATAATCCACTATGTGGGTTGGCACTTTTTCAGGGGTGACGTCAGCTGGAATAGTGATTTCTTCAGCTCGTGGTGGAACCTTGGGTTGTAAAGAAACAGCAAGAAAAAAGCCTTTAAAGATAATCCAGAAAATCCAGATGGTCAAAAAAGGTCATATACTATAATACACGTGTCAATTAGTCAGCTTTACATAGAACAGCTTTTTAGTAGTTCAAGTACTTTTGCGATTATTTTTTTTTGCAATGTACTGAAAGTCACTGCTACTTTCTCATCTTTATTGATCTACTTAACTGAATAAGGAACTTCCCACATGCTTTGCAGTAAAGCAATGTTGTTAAAGGATTCATTGAATAATAGTGAAAACCACAAACAAAAACTGAATTGCAATTTACTTTAAACAAAAATGTCATATAAATAAAAGTTCTAAAATTTGGGGGGTTATCAAATTCAACCAATTATTTCAAAGGCCTCCACATTCTTTAGCAGCAGAGTAACATCAGAGTTAGCATGCCATTCTTGACAAACTGAATACTGTTTAATCTATGTTTAAAAGTTTTAATTTTTGCACAAGATATCCTGATCCTACCCCCGCTGAAATGAGTACAAGAACTACCCCTGCAAACAGCACACGAGTTGTTAAACAAAATATTCAAGATATGTCAAACAAGCATGACAAACAAAATACAAATCCCAATTTTTACATAACCATAACCTGACAACTTCCTTACTTCTGACAGAGTGCTAAACATTAAGTTCAGAAAAGCCTGCAAAGCAAAACATGATACTAATAAAAAGCGTGTTCTGCAAAATACTGTAAGCTAGCTATGATTGCCGGCCATTTTTTCCCCGAGAACACTAATCCATATTCAGGAGGAATCAACTGAAACCTAATTTTAATGAAAACTTCCTGCACAGCTATTTATTGCCTTTTACCTGCTGACACTGAACTTTCATGATGCTTTTGTTCTCTTTCAATAAAAAAAGGAAAAAAGAAAAGTTAATTATCAGAAGAACGGCTCTTTGTAAAGCTTCAGGCTCTACTTATATCTTCATCAAGAATGATTACTGATAATACCCACTATATTAAACACTATTTCAAAGTCCGAAATGTCTTACATATACCCAATAGCTCTGAACTGCGTGACTGACCTGCAGAATTGTCCATGTCTCTTTCAGCAGTTTATATAGGATGCAGTATTTTTTTAAAAGTTATTTCTGTAATTTCGGGCAGATTTTGTGTTATATATAAATGATGCTTTTTCTCTCAACATGAATTTACATAATATTCTAGATTATACAGCAGGAAGAAGCTGAGAAGTGAACAGAGGCCTACAATTCATTAAATACATCAACAAAAAACCTGTCAAAGGAATGGGTCCCTGAGCAGTTTAAGAGCAAACAGAAACTGGAGCTCCTTTTTCCCTGCAAGGATGGGAACTAAATTCAATTACATTAACAATCTAATCTTGACTCATAAACTGCTGTAACCTACTGATTTGCATTAAACACAGTGCAGCGTAGATTCAAAGAGCAGCACATGATGTCTATTTTAAGACTTGTGATCAGAAGAAATAAACATTCATGTTTATATGTAAAAAGCTTAACTATTTGCAGCAGCTGCAGTTCTTTTTATGGCATAAAGAGAACTATGTGCTGCTTTTTTAAAGGAATAAAACATAGAAGTAGCTTCACTTTTATCCTGGAAGAAAGCAGTAAGAGTTTTTGGAATTTTTTACTTCAAAAGAATCAGGAAAACATTCTTCAAAAATAGAAATAAGGGCAATGTCTCGCTTAGTGCAAAAAAATGGTTAAGTTATACAATGTGACTTTTTAATTCCTCATGCTCATTCATTCTTCAATCTACTTGCTCTTTAAATAAAACACTCTAAAAAAACTGAGTGTCGTCTTCTTTCAACACCTTCCCGTATATGAATCTCTGAAGTTGAAATATGCTGCCAGCTATGACCAGCTTCAACTGCTTAAAAAAACCCTAACATTCTTCAAAAATTAGTTTAATTAACCATGTGAAAAACAAGAAAGGAACTTATACAAAATTTAAATTCCTCATCTTCACACAGAGATATATTTAAATTAACCTGCATCACTCTTCCAGAAGCCATCATTGTACTTTCAGACTTTATTTTTTTTGTAAATAGGAAACATTTTAAAGTAGAGCCTATTAACTTACTCTTTCAAAAAAAATATACAACAGGATAGAAACAAAACATAGAAAACAAATAAGGATGCTCTACCTCTTCTGGAAATTCTTCACTGACAAGAGACATAATTAGTGATGTCTTCCCAACTCTGGCTGCAAAAGCATTAAAAACAGAGATTAGATAATTTGGTTTTGTTACACTCGATAGTTGTATCCCATCTTAAAGTGGGAAGTATTTTCAAAACATTTTCCAACTGACCATGTTAAAGGCTTTTTATCTGTTGTTTAAACATACTAAATATGGATGACAGCAATTCTCTCGTAATTCTTTTATTGTAAAATCTTAGGATCCATTTTACACTTCTGCATTTCATCCATAAGGGACTCAAATCCTGCTTTTACACAAAATCAGGTGTTAACCTTCATTACCAGGTTTTAACGTTAGTATAGAAAATTTAAGCAAACAAACAAAAATTCAAAACAAACTAGAAATGCATTAATACAACTTAATAAATAGAAACAAACATGGCATACAGAAAGGAATTTAGGAATTAACTATTTTTATAGTATTCTTGACATGATGATTGCGCTTCAGACCTAATGACCAAGGATAAGAGCTGGACAAGAAGACATGGCTCTATCATCAATGGACAAATCCCCACAAACTAGTCTGACTACTTTGAAAGTGCAAGAGCAAAATCTCCTTGATTTAGACAAGCCAACCCCCACAAAAAGTGAAAAACATCAAACAAATCACCAACCCTTCTAAAGTAACAGTTTTCTTAATCCAAGAAGATGATCATCTCCATTTCAATATTCAACTCTATTCAATCAAATAAATGGCTCCATTTACCTGCAAAGTGCATACTTCTGATATCACAGTTGGATTGCTTGGTTTTGAGAATCTTTAATGTGACCATTTAAAATTAAGAGTTGGTAACTTTTCTCAGGGTTCCCTTCTCTCTAAAAATCTTCATCTGTCAACTTCCCGTTCCTTTGAAAGCCTTGAAAGCCTATTCCTGCGTTATTTGTTTTCGAGACGTTTCTTAAAAAACAAAATGTTCAGATTCAAATATTATCTGGGATTGTACATTTCTGACAGGCCTCAATTCAAGCAAAAAACTCTTTCACCCTGGACGTATAGTATCTTCACTAGCACGCATGTTTTACCAACCACGACAGTGCTCAGTCAGAGCCTGCAGCACTATTCCTACTGAAAACAATATAAATGCCAACAATTGACAGAAATTGTTTTGCTGATATTATTTCATTTACATTTGTCTATTTAATTGTATATAATTCTGTATACGGGAGGAAGAAGACGAGATGAAATTGTACAACTGGTATTACTGAACTGATGATCTAGTCAAAGTACATTCAATTTATCCAAGTCTATTTTTGGCATAGTAACAAAGGGCCTTCTGACATCCAGAAACAAAAGCTTCTCTTCATCATGGTAAGTTAAAGAGTAGTCATTACAAAATTATGAAAAGCAAAGAAAAAGTTACCCCGCGGAGGAAGACTTTTGTTTTCCTTAGGGAGAATAGTTGTAAATTTTCGCCAGTGGCATTAGCTGGAGAGCAGTAAGATGCACGTTTTGTAACAACAATATAGTTGTGTTTTCATCAAAGATACTCATATGAGCTAAAACCATAATTTACACTGCTAGGTGTTCTCCTGCATAAACTACATTTTAAGTTTTATCCTTACAGAATCGGAAGAACTTTAAAAGCTCTCCTAGTTCCATAGGAAAAAAGATACATACTTTCCTAATAGGCAAGAAAAATTATTAGATAATTACTGAAAATGGTGCTATGTATTTTGCAAGTCAGCTTTAATTTGAAACAGTGGCAAAACACATTGGCTTTGCAGGTATAGAAATTCATTTCATTAATTTTATATGACTGAAAATAGAATATTATGAACTGCTGTTTACTAAAGACGCGTAGTATTTAAAAGCTTCTGATACACATCCTAGTGTTCTAGAGTGGTTTTTATGAAAATCCATAGGTTCAAGTGTAAAGATTTGGTTTATTTTGCTTGAATCTAGGTCAACCATTTGCCTTTCCAATTCTTTTTATAGTCTTAGAAACAACAGCCTAAACAACATCGGCTGACTAGCATGACGAAAACAGCACAGCACTTTGTGATAATTAACTTCTTTTTTTCCTCCTATGTAAGTATTTTAGGTCATGCTGCATAAAATAACATGCTGAATATATTCTGAAAATTATTGGCTATTAAAAATTTATGTTTGCATTATGGATACTAGGACTAAAACAACCTTAAATCTAAAATGTAGACCACTGGGGATGAAAAAGGCTGTGTTTTGGAAGAGGCTTACAACAAAAGGCCTTTACATGGTATTTCAGAGTCTGAACCTGACAGTCTGCTGTTATCATCTAACAAGTACTAACATGGTCTAGACTAACTTGTGGTTTCAGACTAACTTATATAAAACACACGTATACAAAACAGTAGTAACAATATAACTGACAAGTTTTAGTGATTTGTAAAACAAATTTCTCCCTTCTGTTTGTTACAATTCCATCAAAAATGTAATATAAAGATGCTCACAGTCTCCAACATGTGCCATGTACTATATGTTGCTATATTTAAGAGACCTGTATCTTTGAAATTTTCAGTTGGACACACTGTGAACCTAATTGCCAAATCAAAGCACCTGTTACGCCTGTACTTAAACCACTGTAACAGAGCCCATTGAGAACGCACCATTGCTGAAGAAAGTAAGGTAAATTAGGCATACATTCTGAATTCACCTGTGTATTTAAATGCACAAATATGTTGTATTTACAAGACATAGTCTTGTAAAACTAGACAAATACAAGCTAAATGAGTTAACTCTTTCTGCGTAGTACCATCACCCTGAAGATTCCTCGATAAAGAAGTCACAGACATCCTTCCAGGCAGTACAGACAGAGCCAAGCTGCACTATAAAAATAATGCATAAACTGTACTACAAATATATATGAGGCATTCAATTCTCAGAAAGCTTTGTCGGTAGTACTACATTCTTAGTATAATTAGGTAATTTTACTAATAACACTTGGTAATCATTCTGTATTCTTTTCCTGTGAGGAACTTCAGTGCACTTTACAAACTAACAAAACAGAACCTCCCTGCTGCTATTTACATCAGTAAGAAGCTGTATCCTTGAAAGCCTAGTCACTTACTTGGGTATTTTAAGGACATAGTTTTAGGAACATATAAAAAAACCACAGACCTACTGCAACTTTGGCACGCACATAAGTATGTGCTGTTTATTCAAGGTCATACAGCAAGTTAGTGGCAGAACCAGGGACCTGGCTCCCTGGCCCTGTCCTAGCCACAAGTCCAGAATACCCGACTGACAACCGCTCAGAGCACATCTGGCCACTGATTTCCAAAGCCAGTAAATAAGAAAGATATAAGTCTGGTTTCCAAAAAAAAAGTTTAAACAGGGCAACACAGGGCAAGAATTTCATGCCGGTCTCGTCTCCAGGGAGGTCCAAGCAGCACACCAACTCCGCAAACGCACTTCCATGCTCAGTATCCCGCGAAGGGACGGGGAGAAGCCGGAAGCTCCCGGCCGAGCACCCACCGGCGCCTCCCCCC
>VWZL01004474.1:27165-57973 GCA_013396915.1 Stercorarius parasiticus | reverse complement strand
GAGCACCATTGAGGCCGGCTGGGTGGGCGGGGGCGGGGGCAGCCAATGGGTGCGGCTCTATTTGCATGCCTCCGCCCAGAGCGTTTTTCATTCATAAAAAAATAGAAGGGGGAAGAAGCTGCCGGGTGGGGCTGGGGCAGCGCAGGATTTAAAGGGGCCGCGGCCTCCTCCAGGATGGGGGCTGGGGGGGTTAATGGGCGGCCTTGGGGAGTTGGGGTGACAGCCCGGTGGGCCGGATGGGGATCAGGGGGGGACACAGACCTGCTCCCTGCATGCCGTGCCCAAGAACCTGCCGCACAGCAAGCTCTGCAGATGGGATGGACTTCGGGCCTTGCATGCTGTGGGGTCCTCACTGCGCAGGCCGTGGGGGTCCCCCCTGCTTTCTCGGGAGGTGGCTTTGCACCAGCGGGGCAGTGTCACACGGGTCCCCCTACCAGCCCGGGGATAACCCACGCCTGAGTGCTGACTTTGGCAACCTGTCCCCTGCAGGCACCCTGGAGGCTGGTTTGCCTTTGGGAAGGGCTCTTTGGAGGCCGCCATAGGGAAAATAGTTCCCGCGTCGGGGGCGGGGGTGGTTGGGGCTGCCCTGGCCACGGATCCCCCCAAGCAGGTTCATGGTCACAAGCCCTTGCAGGACTGCAAATAGCTCAGAGGATCGGGAATGAGCTTAGGACAAAGCCATGCTGCTGGGGGCCTGCCAGGCCCCCACCCCAGCAGTGCTCTTGCAAGTGCCTCAGTTTCTCCATCTGTAACTGAAGGTGGGGAGACCCACCACAGAGACCTGCCCGCTGGCCACTCATGGAGGACGCAGCAGGTTGCACAGGATAAATGAAATGTGTGGAGGTCTCACGTTGTGGTGGAGCGAGACTCAGAAATTATTTCTGGAAAAGGGGAAAACAAGGGATGGTGCTCAGTTAAATGTTGCTCTTCTCAGCAACTTCTGCTCAGACCTTGGGAAGATGCCCAGGGGTTAGGAAACCTGTTGGGATGGGGTTGTCCTCACCATTTTGAAATGCTTAGCCTCAGGTCATGGGCTCGCGGGTATCCTGGGAGAGCTGCCCAGCATGTCTCTGCACTGCTGGTGGGAATTTCTCTGTTGATTTTGGGGGACTGATGAGTTTCCAGAGTCCTCCAGGGCCACCACCATCCCCCAGGTCTGGCGCTAGTAATGGCAGGTAGCTTGTCTCTGGTGGTATCCTGGGTGAAATGGCAGGGGGGCTGCCAGGATACACTGCCCACCAGGTGCCTGCGTGCTGGGAGAGGAAGCACGCAGAGGGCACGGGGTGTCCTTGCTGTCCACAGAGCACTCCTGGGGGGCTCTGCAAGCGCTGGCACTCTCACTTCCCCTCTGCCATTACAATTAAATCATCGCTGGTAAAATTAGCAGATGACACACGAATGGGTGGGTGGCAAAACCTGGGTCCAGGAGCAAGGCGGACTGCTGGGGACGAGCCGGGTCACCGCAGAGCTGGGCACAATCAGCAACCCAAGGTATCCGTGGGCCCACACCAGCTGGGGGCTTCTCAGCACCCCTGGGCCTCTTGCTGCCACCCGTCACAGGGAGAGGCGATGGGGGCCGAGCACAGTCGTGGGGCTGGCAGGTGGGCGGCTGCAGGGGTGCGCTGAGAAGAGCCAAAGCCCCTGGAAAGCCAGGGCTGGGAGGGGGGATGGCAACCGGCACCTGCTAAATTTAGAGCCCACTCAGGAAAAAAAAAATTAAAAAAAATTGCAGGCTCCAAATTTAGCTGGTTGCAGCTCCTGCTCCATCGCTCTGCTGCTGACAACACCCCTTCAGTCCCAGTGCCCCGAATCGGGCACCTCTCGTTGGAGTCCCCAGAGATGGGGACCCTGCGCCTGGCCAGGAATCGGGGAACCCCAGCGCACCCCAGGACCAGCTGAGTATTTCATCACCATCTTTATTTGAGGCAAGCCCACAGCAGTCCAGGTGTACACGGCAACACGCGCTATGCTACGGACGCCATTTCCATGCAGGCAACCACGGCAACGCACACAGTGGGAGGACGGGGCTGGTGGCAGGCTGGGGGTCCCACAGGAACAGGGTGTCCCAGCTCTTGGGGGTCCCCCAGCATGGTGCCGGCTCAGTGGGGTGCTGGCACGCTGGCCCCGGTGCCTGGGGAGTGTTTGGGGGCTCCCGCTCCATCCCACAGCCTTTGGGTGACAAACAGGGCTGAGCGGGGAGACAACAAGGTCGGGGGGGGGGGGTTCAGAGCCTTGCATGCCCTTTGGCTGCATGGCGCATTCCTCCCTGGAGCCCGGGACAACCGGGCTGGCACCCCAGCCCCTGTGGGTCCCCTCCTGGGCTGGAGACCTTTGCACCATTGGACTAAAGAGGTCGTTAGCTGCCAGGCCCATTGAACCACAGCTTTGGCATGGTGGGAGCAGATTGAAGCTGCGTCCCCCGGTGGGGGGATGGCAGGGACCATCTCACTGATCATCATAAGGGGATGTCTCCATTGGAGCCTGTCACTCTTGGCAGAGCAGTGCTGGTGTGTTATTGTCCTGCCAGCCCCGGCGTGGTGGCCCTGGGCTTTCCATGCCCTACAAGACACGTGTCTGTGTGCTCCTCCCAGACCTCACCCGGCTTTGGGCTCAAACGTGGGGCTGGTGGCTCTGCTGGTGGGGTGGGCACGGGCACGGGCATGGGAATGGGCACCCACTTGCTTCCCCCAGCTCCACCAGCACTGGCAGCAAACCACAGCAGGGACCCGAGCACTGCTCTTTGTCCGGAGCCCAGCAAACCATGACGGGGTGCAAGGAGCAGGTCTGTGGTGAAAACCAAACCATTGCTAATTCCATACAGGCACTTTCTGACCAGAGCCCTGGGATAAAACACTGGACCAAGGCCGAGCGGGCAGGGAAATGGAGCCAAACCTGCTGCTGTAAACACCACTGACCTTGTGTGTTGATATCAAACCCATTGCTGCACCTGCCAGCAAAGCTCTGGAGACGGTTGAGGTTTTTTTCTTTCCCTCTCCCCAGGCGCGGGGGCTGCAGGGCACAGAGGCCACCAGGGAGGGACAGGGGGAATGGAGGCCACTGGTCCATGGGACCTGGGGTTTATTTGGCGTAGCTCCCATACGCTTCCACCTGGCTACTCATTAACAGCCGCCCAGGGTGATGAGGAGGAGAAGGGTGGATTTATGCACCGCAGGTGGAGTGTGCCCCTGTATGCAGGTCACGGCTTCGGCGAGCTGTGGCAATCTCTGTGCCGGCTGGCTGGGCCCGTGCTTGCTCCCGCTTGCTCCATGGCACAGGGTCCCCTCCTCATGGCTTCTGGGCTGCTGCTGGCACTTTCCCAGCTCACCCTCACCCTGCCCAGTGCTGGCACCAAGGGCAGGAGGACAGGGAGCTGCAGCAGCCCCCCAGAGCCTCCTCCTGTACCCCAGCAGAGAGGTACACGTGGGCTGGAGCTCCCCTGAGGCACCGCTGCCTCCTCCCATGCCAGCAGGGCCCCACATTTCTGGCTGCTACCAGAAATGGCCCTGAGCTCAAGCTCGAATGGGCACACAACAGCACTGTCCCTGCCTGGGGAGTGTGACGAACAGCTCCCTTTCAGCTCACTGTTCACTCTGAAACGTAATGATGGCAGCACCCTCTGCACTGCCAGGGGGATGCTATTGAATGGGGACCTGCAGCATGAGGAGAGACTGGGTGCTGGGTCACTGGGGAGGACAGGGTGGCTTCTCACAACCAGGACTCCCTGCCCTGTGGCATGGGCATAGTGGGGACAAGAAACAATTTTCCTGCCTGCAGCAACATCCATGGGGCACACGCCACTCCCAGCTTCCTGCCAGCACCACAGGGGCCTCCGCCAGACCCAAGGGAGCTGCTTGGAGAGCGGGGGCTGATTCAGGAGCCAGTGTCCCACCACACAGGGCCACCACAGGAGGCAGTGGGTGCCTGCAGAAGTAACCAGCAGCCCTTCCTGTGGGCCAGTTCTGCCAACTCCTGGCTCCTGGGAATGCCATGAAGTGGGGCACACATTGAGACAACCGCCTCTTCCGAGCATTCATCCGTTTTCTGATTGCATCCCGGGGAGAAGCTGCATCCCATGGTATGGTGGGGGACACATGGGTGATGCCACCAAAACCTGCCCATGCGTATCGGAGGTAGCACTAGATGTCACCGGAAGAGCATGGGCCTGGCAAAGCACATGAAGAGATGTGTGAAAAGGCGAGGGGGACACTTCCAGGTGAGAAGAGCTTCTGGATGTGTGTCCCCAGGGTCCCCAGCTCCTGGTGCAGGCTGGCAGGCTTTAGGAGAGACGAAAGTCCACGTGGAGGGAGGTGCCGTGGGGGACGGCCAGCAGAGAAGGGAGGAGGCATTCGTGTCCAACCTGGGCTCATAAAAAGAAGGTGATCCCCCCCCAGGTTCACTAAATAAATACATAAATATGACTACGAGGCCCAGAGCTGGGGTGCGGGGGTTTCCCAGGGTCGGCAGCTCCTCCCAAAATACCATTTTTGCCATTTCCATGTCCAAACATGGTCTCTTCCCGTCTACCCTGCACTTGTCCCCACAGGCCAGGCACTGTCTGTCCCCAGACTGTCCCATGCCTCGCGGCTCCCAGGGCTGGCAACGAAGGCTTAAAACCTGTCCCAGAAGCGCTAGCCGAAGGCATGGCAAAGGCCGTCTCCTCTAGGCTAAGAAAATAAATAACTTCTCCAATGTGCAAGGGTTGGTGGACAGAAAGCCAGTGCAGCAAAACATCAAGTGTCCTTCAAGAGGATTAAAAATAAATAAGTGAAGCTTGGCGTTTTCTCAGGAGCGCGCTCATTTGCAGCTCTGCTGGGGCGGGGCGGGGGGGGGAGGGTGTTATTTAAATAAAGGGGAAAAAAAACAGTCCTAGCGATGCTCTGGCGAACGCACTCCCTGTGCGTTGGCCTGCCTTCGCCCACCGCTTCCATCCTCCCTGGAGAAGACGCTTGCAGTGGTTGGGAAGGAGCCTCCAGCACCTTCCTACAACAAATCACCCCCGCTGGGCTTGGAGGGGTGTTTTCTCTCCCTGCACGTTGAACGTGGATTTGGGGACCCCCACAGCAGCCGGGTGTCCAGGACGCCGGGTGCCTCTGTGCCGCGGCTCCTTGCGCCCTGCTTAATCTCGAGTTCGGTTTCTCTTCTTCAGGAAGAAGAAGCTGCTCTTCTGGGGAGGGCCCAGCAGCATCGGCACTTGGCTTTTATGTGTAATTTTGACCTAAAAAGAAGTGCAGAACCCAGCTCAGTGAGGAGCTCCCAGGATCTGAGTCCCCCTGGGCCACCCCTAGCCTGGGGACCCTAGGCAGCGACCCGAGGAAGCCGGGCGCAGCTCAGCACCCAGCACCGGGGCAAGGAGACGCTGCCGCCCCCCGCCGTGTGGTTAAATGCTTTGCTGCACAGGAGTACAAGCTCCGGAATCACCTCCAGATTTCTCCTCTGAGCAAGCTGCCTGCCAGATGGTGGGGGACACCACTGCAGCCCCCCCAGGAAGGGCTGCTGCTGTACCAACCCGCCTGGCAAGGGATGAGCATGTCCCTGTCCCCAAGGCTCCTGTGATGGCTTGCCATGAGTCCAGGGCCAGTATGGGTGCAGACAGAAGTCGCAGGTGGCCAGGCTCTGCAGCCACCCACCAGCAAGCGCAGGAGCCTCCCTCCAACTCGAGAGGCTTTGCCACGCTGCACGGGGAGCCGAAGCTGCCCACGGTGGTGCCAGCCTCTGCCCACCCCGCTGCCCACGGGGACTCACGGTGCAGGACGGCTGCATCCAGGGCTCCCCATCCACCTGCATGGGCAGCAGATTGGACGTCCTGCAAGGCACAAAGAGAGGAAACACAGGGTGACAGAGGTGCCAGCTTTCACCGTCGGTCAGGTGCTCAGCTGGGATGGGGACAAATACCTGATGGTGACAGATGAACACTGGGCCAGTCTCTTCCCAGCGCTCTTCAGCCCCGTGTAGATCTGCCCCATCTCCATCGCGCCCTCCAGCCCCACCACCTCCAGGAGGTGGTCGCTGAGATCTGAAAAAGAGAGGGATCCGAGTTGGCCGCCCCCATGCCCGGGGATCCCCTGCCTTCTGCTGGCATCCGAAACATCAGGGCCAGCACAGCCGGGATGCTGGCTGCCTCAGAGGGCAGCGGGGCTGGTGGCACCATGGGGATGTGTCCCACTGTCCCCTGTGCCCTGAGACCACCAAGCTGGGTGTTTGCAGCACTGGGCAACGCTGCTGTCCAAAATCCCTGAAGCAAAAATACTCCTGGTCTGAAACAGCACCCAGTCCTGCATGGCTGCAGGGTGGCAGCCTCGATCCCCACCAGCCCCTTGACTGCTTGTTTGCAGTGTTGTATGAAATGATGGCAGAACCCCTGCTCCCCTGGGTGCCCTGGGGTGCCGTGGTCCCCACTGGGAGCTGGGATGTATGGAGAAATCCTCCCCGGGAGGGATCTGCTCAAATCCCAGGGCATCGCTTCTTTTTCCAGCTCCTCCTGCTCTTCCAGCAAAGGCGCCCAACACCGGGGCAATTCGCTCCGTCTCTCATTCTCTTCAGGGTCCTATTTCACCCCTGGTGAACACCCTCCCCCCAGGAGAAATACCCCAATCTCCCCCCGTCCCCCATGCCCTCCTGCCCACCCGCATGTGCCCAAGGGACCGACCCTGCTGCCTCTCGCCACCCTTTGGAACCCTTGCTCTGCCCTGCTCCCCACTGCCTGTTCCCATGGGCTCGCCCTGCAAGGGATAGCCATGACAATGTGGGATGGCTGGTAACACCACTGTCTTGGCAGCCAGACAGCAGGGGGGCTGTTTCCCACCTCAGCCCTGGGCTGTGGGAGCTGGTGCCTTATTTTGCTGTCTGCTTTCTAACCCCCTCGCTCTCTGCTGGGGAGCCCTGCCAGCCCTTTGGGCTGCCTGTGCCCTGCCTGTGCCCGTGGGGACAGCTCCAGTGGCCGCAGCTGTGGGTGGGAGGTGCCGGCCAGGGCGCAGCATGGGTACCGCGCTGTTCCTGAAGCCCACGGCCAGGCTGGCAGCACTGCGGCGCAGCCTAGGAGGACGCTTACAAAAGCCCTCAGTGCCAGCTCTGCAGCTCCACTTCCAGCTCCTCCTCTGCAGCAGCAGGCACCTGGCCCTGCCGCGGTTGCCTGCCAGCCCCACGGGGCACAGGAGCCACCCAGCCTCATGCCCATAGGTGAGGGGTCCCATCCAGGCACCCCCTGAGCCGTGACCCCCAGAGGGTGGGGGTTGAAGGGGCTAGCGGGGCACGGGAGCCTCATCCTCTCCGGCCACCACGGGCAATGGGCAGGCAGAGACACTTTTCTTTGCCAGCTTGGCCAGATAGTTGTTGGGGTCACCCTGGCACCCCAAAAGACAGTGAGCTGAGAGCAGCCCCTCCGGTGCTATTGCCCCAGCACCACATACACTGAGCTACGGCCGGAACCGGCGGCTGCCCCGCTCCCCTGCGCTAACCCCGCACACCCCACAAACCCCGATCACCCCCCAGCCGCCATCCCGCCGCTCACCCTGCACGCAGAACTTGAGCTCCTTGGCATCAGTGACCACTGTGGCGTGCAGCTTCTCCGGCGCTTTCTTGCCCAGCCGGTTGTAACCGCGCTGCTTCTTGGTCTCGCCCCAGAGGTTGGAGCCGCCGTACATGCTGGGGATGTTGAGGACGGCGATGCCCTCCAGGGACGTGTTGCTCAGGTCTATCAGGGTCCCGTCGCACTGCGGGGCACACGGGCAGCGTCAGGCCACGGGGTCAGGGAGAGCTGGTGCCTGGCGCCGTGGAGCCCAGCCTCCTCTCCCCACCTGCCTGCCGAGCTGCGACACCAAGCGTGGCATGCCACTAGACGGTCCCCAGAACAAACCTGCCCCAGGGTGGCACGGGCAGCGCCGGGGAAGCCAGGACTGGAGGTGCAAACAAATACCCACCCCAGCTTTGTTTTTCTAGGGCTGACAACCACCACCTCCCCTTCCTTGTGCTGCTTTCCCCTCTATTTCGATACGAATTTTACTACACGTCCAAGATGGCAGTTTAAAAAAGCAAATTCCTGCGGGAGCACATAAAACCTTGGCTAGTCTTGATGCCGTGACCCAAAACAGGAGGCAATACCACCTCGGCCCTGGAGCGACCTCCATCCAAGCATGTCCAGCACGTACTTCCCCATCTCCCCTTGTTCAAATTGACCCAAAAGAATCAGAAAGTTTGGCTACCCAAAAACTAACTCAAAGCAGTTTGTCTTCAAGTGC
Source organism: Stercorarius parasiticus (assembly GCA_013396915.1). Taxonomy (NCBI): domain Eukaryota; kingdom Metazoa; phylum Chordata; class Aves; order Charadriiformes; family Stercorariidae; genus Stercorarius; species Stercorarius parasiticus. The sequence goes on along the minus strand of VWZL01004474.1, from coordinate 49,739 downwards.
AAGTTGGAAATGAGAAATGAGGCTGGAAGGAAACGATAGAAAAGGTGTCAAAGGAAAGATGTTAGTTTGGGAGAGAAAACCACAAGCCAGCACACAGAACTGGTGTCCTGGGGTTTGCTGTCGTACAGCAGGACTCTCCCAGTTGAAAATTCCCTGTAAAAGGTAAAATATCTGTTGCCTACGGCTTTCCCACAGGACTGGAAGGAGCAGTCATGGAAATGCATTTTTTAACTTCATGTCTTCTCACTCTCACAATACCCGAATGATGCTGGATCCTCTTTCTAGATACGTCTGAAGGAAGCAGCCGCTTTCCCGTTCCACTGTATTTTCTCTAGAGCATCTGTATTTTCCTTTACACATCTGCTGTCTACCTGCCACACTACGCTTCAGGAAATACTAGCACATTATTTCCTTGCATTTTGGTGATGCAAGGGCATTTCTGCCCTCTCTTGCTTTGCCGAGAGGAACACAAATGGGCTGATGAACCCTTGCTGCTGCTTTGACTCCAGTTGTTTTCCTCTAGCAAAGAGTGAAGGTCTCGAGCTCATCTTTAATACGCTGTTGGTAAGCGCTGAGCACGGCCGCCGCACAGCCGCGGAGCTGGGTGCACACACAAGAGAGCCTCTCTGTATGTTCAGATCTGCCCTGCCTCCCCTGATGCTCCACAATCTTATTTTTAGCCTCGCATTGAAAGCAAAAGGCAGGAATCTTCTGGTTTGGGAGTGAAAAGCTGTCTCCGAGGCTTGTAAAGGATGTAAATCCTCTCGTTCTCAATACATTTTAATGATATTACGATTTGTAGGTGCAGACCCTAATGCTCTGAGCAGTGGATACCGAGCGAGAAGGCTCCAGTTCCTCGCAGGATGGACAAAGCATCCCATGCCTGGCCGAGCCGAGCATCACTCCCGACCGCAGGCATCTTTCCTGCCTGCCTGCGAGGCAGCGGGTACTGACTTGGCCGCAGTGGGATGGGAGCGAGTTGGCTGCCTGGGGCTGCCCGGGCTGATGGATTTCCAGGGATGCTGTGGGAGCCCGTTCCTGCCCGGGCCGTGTGGGGCATGCAGGACCACGCTGCCCACGCTTGCCCACGCACAGGCGTGCAGGGAGCGATTTCTCCCTGCGTGGCCCTCCCCTGTTAATGTGCCAGCGAGCTACAATGGGCTCTTTGAGCAGGGGCAGCTGACGGCACGCTGGCAGCGATGCTGGAAGTACAAATTTGCAGCTGGGGAAAAAGCAAATTCATTTCCAGGGGCTGTAGGGGAAGGAGTGCCAATTTCCAAAACAAAACTGCCATTTCTCTGCAAGGCTGACAGTTGCCTGGGAGCCGGAGGGAGGACAGGCTGCCGCTTTCAACTTCAAATACTGTGGGATTAACGCTTTCCTGCCGGCGTGGCGCAGCCGCTGCTGACACACACTGTGCGGGGCACCTCACAAGGACCAGGGGCACCTCGCGTCCATCTCTGGCAGCATCGAACCCCACGGACACGGACTTGATCCACCCCGGGACGCTGGTGCATGGCCGGGGAAGTGGGTGAGATGGCTGTGCCCCTGCTCCTGCCCCTTCCCACCAGCTGCTGAGGACGCAGCCACCCCCTCCAGGCTTTGAGAAGGGATGAAACTCCCTGTGTAGAAACAGGCTTCAAAGTCCCTCTGCCCACGGCCGCACGAGCCGCGCTGCCAGCTCCCCGGGCTCTTCCTGCTCTCTGCCTGCTGCCAGCGACCCAGCGCCCACCGCCCCATCTGACTCACACCAGCCCTTTGCAGCAAGCCGTGTTCTTTTCCCCCCCTCTCCCCCAAGCCTAAGTTATAAAAGGGTCGTTTATCCACAAATAAGGAGAGGCGGAAGTTTACAGCAAAGCACGGCCCAAACCCCGCAGCGCGAGCGGAGAAGTGACAGCGCTCTTAGCAACCGCGGGCCCTCCTCCCCGCTCTAATTAAAGGCTGTTTCCATGTCATCCAACGAGGGCTGGGAGCAGACGCGGAGTTTACAGAGAGAATATTCCAGGCACGCTTTCAAATACAGCTGGAAAGGGGGGAAAAATACAGGGCTATTCTTCTGCCTGCAGCTGGCCGGCTTTGCAGCAAGCACCGCGCAGTGGAAGAGCGGGTCCTGCCAGCCACCGCATCCTCCTGCCATCGTACAGGGTCAAAGCTGCCACAGCACTCTCTCCCTGGACAGCCAAAAGCCCTGCCCGAGGGAGCCATGGGCGACATCCACCAAAAAGCCTTTGTGCTGCGGCTGGAGCCAGGGACCATCCCGGGAAACCCACCTCCACCTCAACGTAGTCGTGGAGCTTCTTGCAGGTGGCCGCAAATGTCTCCGATGTCCCGAATTCAAAGTACCACAGTTTGTTCTTCATCCTGGGGCACAGAGCAGCATCAGCATCCCGCTCGGGAGTGGCATCAGCATCCCGCTTGGGAGGATGCTGGCGGCAGGGTGGGCTGCCAGAACCATTCTGGAACTGTTGTGATAGGGACAGAAGTGATCGATGGGGACATGAGCCATCGCGGGGAGGGACCGCCGGCAGCACGGCCCCAGGGAGCTGTGCTGTGGGACAGGGGTGGCTCAGGTGGACCTGGCGGTGACACCCTGCGGAGGGGAAGGATGTGGGTGCTGGGTGGTCCCTCAGCACAGGACAGGGTGCCTCCACTGGCTCGCAGCAGAGCCGACCGTGGGCTGTCGTCTCTCAAAGGGGCTGCCAGGGACGGGGTACCCCACAGAGGGGATGTCCCCCACCTCACAGCCTCGCGGCACCCTGCCAGGCAGCCCCTGACCACTGCTCATCCCCTGCGTCAATCCTGTGCTGGGCTTTGAGGGGGAGCTGTAAGCTGAGGGGAGCTGAATTTCAGAGCAGAGCCGGACGCTTTGGTCCATTCAGGGTTTTTCAAGCAGGTATTTCTGAAGATGGGGACAGGGGTTGCAAGCCACAGCTCCTGCTGCCATCAGGCCATTTCCAGGCACCCCAAGCACAGCGGGAGCGAGCTGCGACCTGCTGCCTGCCCTGCCCTTGCTGCCTGGCCTGCTCCTGCCGGTCCTGGAATTCAGTGCTAATTATAAAGCACGAATGAACGTAATTGGGTGCACGGCCAAGTTTGAACAGCCTAGCATGCTGCACGGGGCCCAAAGGAGAACCCCGGAACCCGCCATGCCTGGCGTGTCCCGTGCCCATCCCCTAAGGTTGACCAAACACCGTGCCATCTCCTCGGGGTACTGCCAGCCCCATGGGGAGAGTGGAGCAGGCTCCGGCGTGTCCCCTCGGCACGATGTATGGCAGCGGCGGGGTGTCCCCCTGCACCCAGCTTTTGGGGATGCCAGACAGCCCCGCAGAGGTGGTAGGGACCACGGGCAGCCCTTACCTGCTGTTGAATTTCTCAGGATGCTTTTCTCGCATGACGTGGAAGCGGTGGGCGATGGAGGCATCCTGCGGGGAGAGGGAGCGCAGAGACGTTGGTGGCGCAGCAGGGAAATGGAACCCCTCCACGCTGCACCCCACCAGCACATGCCAGGATATGGGGGCTTCACTCTTCATCCTCGCCGCCAGCCGCCATGGCACAGGGGTGCAGCGCGGGGGCCGTGCTGAGGTGACAGAGGCACCCTCAGCCAGGCTGTTTGCAAAGCGTTGAACGGGCTCGTTAAGCAAGACATAATTAGTGCACTTGTCCTCCTTCCCTCATCATAGGGGCTCTGCATGGAGGTGACGCTGAGGGAGGGAGGAAGGGCTACTGGCAGTGGGGCTCTGGGGACACCCCAGGACCCTGCACCCCGGCAGCTGCCCTGGCAGGGTGGCAGCTCTCCTGAAACTCATCACAACCTCTCCTGGGCAGGGTGGGGGGCGTTTAGGCCTGACTCAGAAGCTGTCACCAAATGCGACCTGCAGCGACATCCCCTGAGCTGATGTGAAACTAGAAGCATCCTGCAGCACTGGCACGTGGGTGACCCACACCGGGTACACTGCTTGGGCACCCATGGCCCAGGACAAAAATGCTGCAAGGCCCTGGGAAGAGAAGCACCTTCCACTCTGCCACTCCCCCAAAGCCCTGCTGCTCCCAGGATCGACCCCCAGGGCTGGGGAAAGCCCCCGTGGCACGGAGCTGCCATCCTCCCCAGGCTCCCTAACCTCCTTGGCTTAGGAAAACATGGGGCAAGCAGGTCCGAGCACCAAAGTGGGGCTTTGCCCATGGGTGCCATCTTGGCAAAGGCTTCAGGTGGGGAGGCCAGCAGATCTCAACCCATCTCCGGGACCCCAAACTTCCCTGAGCCTCATTTAAGCTCCTCACACACTTGCTCTTGCAACATTCCCAGCTGGGAAGAGAGTGATTCCATGCCTGTTTATGCATTTAAGTGCTGTCATTACAAATGAGAATAAAACCAGAAGAGCAATGCCAGGAGGTGAAGGGAGGTTGGGAACATGAGCAAGCAGGAGCAGGGAGGGAGAGTCCCTGGCTTGGGAGAATCAAGCTCAAATGCAGAGTTTCACCAAACACTTAGAAAGGCTTTTGTGGTCTCTGAGGAATGGCACCAGGAACCAGCCCCTGCTCCTGGGAATTAACTCGGGGCTGGCTTGGAAGGGGGCTAAGGATGAGTCTAGGGGGAGGCAGGGAGGGCAGCATGGGGGCTGGCATCCTTCGAGTGCACCCACCAGGCTGGATCATTCCAGCAACTTCATGGCAGCCAAGGCATTTCCCACTCAGCCGGTGGGAAATGCCCCTGGGAATCCGCTGATCTGGGTAGGTTTGAGGCTGTGGCTGTGCTGGGGCGACAGTTCCCGTGCTCCGCTGGCCTCTGGAGCTCTTCCCTCCGCTTTGCCATGTCTGGGCAGCTCCAGTGGGCATGGCACGGTCTGGGCACGAATTACTAGCCCTGCGCTGTGCTCCTCTCTCCAGTTAAAACGTGTGTGTGCTGTGCTCTGGGCTGCCCTCTGGACCCACCCCTGTCCTGTGGTACTCACCACCCCAATGGAGAAGTAGTTGTTGATGATGGTGGATGGGACAGGGTCTCCGTTGGTCTCTCCGTCACTGGGAATGACGTCTATTTGCCAGCGGTCCAGCATCACCTCCGTGCTGTGCTCAATGTCTTTCAGGACCTTCATCAGGTTGCCTCCTTCATAGCCTGTAAGGGAAAGAAGGTGGGCCTCTGAGGAGGGTGAAGGAGGACGAAGAGGAGCGCAGCCATGTCCCATGGGGCTGGAGGCAGTTGGGTGCTGAGCACCCAGGGCAGCCTGGGGCTGCTGCTACGGCTCCAGTGAGATGCCCAGCTTGTCCTTTCAGCGGCAGCAGCGATTTCAACTAACAGCCTGGCTCTCCCAGATGAAAAAGGTTGTTGGGCAGGACCTGGCCAATAGGGGTTTAGAAAGCGGGGGCTGCTTTTTTTAGAAGGGGTTAGAGGCACCATCAGGAGGCACCAGGGCTGAGATGCATCCCTAAAAGCCCGGGGCCTCCCCCAGGACAGCACCCACCCAGCCACACCAGATGGTCCCCGTGGGCTGGCTGCCCCGCGGGTGATGCTCGCCCGGCCTCACCTCCTCCCCAGCGCAGGCATCGGGCCAGGTCATTGCCCGTTCCCAGGGGCAGGATGGCCACCGGTGGGTGCTTCACCAAGTTCGCCTTGTCTGCAAGTCAAGGGGAAAGAGAGGTTTGGGGCTGAAAGGACTCATTCCCTCCTCTCCAGGTCCCTCCTTGGCTGGCACCCCAGGCAGGGGGAGCCCAGGGGCAATGCTATTGGCCCTGCTCTCGTTGGGGGAATACTGGGAACCCATGGCAGATTGCCGAGGACGTGGGCAGATGATGCTCTGTGGGAGCACGGCTGCTCCTCGCTCACCTATGCAGTCCAGGATCCAGCCTACCGTGCCGTCCCCTCCACAGGCCAGGACACGGAAATCCGGAGTGTCCCGAAAGAAGCTCAGTCTGGAGAAAGCCAGGAGAGACAAGAGGTGACATGGGGGAGCAGGGACGAGTGAGAGGGGGCAGAGAATCGACTGCAGCATCTCCATACCCTGGCGCGGGCCCGCCGCGGTCCAGGTTGTACACTTGGCGTGGGTTGAGCAGGTAGTGAAATTTCCGGAGGACCCTAGGGAAAGAGGAGTGAGGGATGCTGCAGAGGCGAGTCCCGCTCCCGGAGTGGTGCCAGGGCAGCCAGAGGGACCTGCGGCCCCCGACCACAGGGGGATACTCTCCCCAGGTAGGACCCCACCTACCGCTCCCCTTGCCTTCCTCCACTCTTGGGGTTCACAAGCACCAGGAGGGGGTGTGTCCCAGGCCGGGGGCTGATCTGGAGGGCACAAAGGGCGGCTGCGAATACCCGGCCGCTGCGGGGCTCGGTGCGCACCTGCAGCAGAGCTTCCCGGCAGCCCGGCATGAGCCTACCTGCAGACCTTGCCCGTCCACCGTGGTGGAGTTGAACTTGAAGCCCTGGTTGTCCTCCGGGCTGGTGCTGGCAGGGGAGTCACTCTCCGATCTCCGGCAGTGGGACTGCCTGTCCTTTGGGGAACAGAGGTGCGGATGCGCACGCTGCCCCGGGAAGGCAGCGCAGGGTGACGCAGGTTGGCTGTGGCGATGCGCTGCCGGGTCCCTGCCGCCTGGCAGCAAGGAGGGGGCACTTACCAGGACGACAGGGCAGATGTAGGAGGGCAGCAAGATGTGGTCCCGCAGCGGGCCGCCGTCGCACTCCGGCTTCACGTGGGAGGCACATTTGTTGTGGAGCTGGAGGGCACGGGAGAAAGGGATGTCAGGCAGGGGACACTGGGCCGTTTCCTGTTTGGGAGCCTCTCCTCCTCCGGGGCCGGCCGTGTGGGGGCACCCCGGGCTCCCCACACCCACGTACTCACAGTGACTTGGCACCAGACGCAGTGCAGGCCAGTGATGCCCTGGTAGCACTTGATGCTCTTGTGGCATCTGTCACACTTGACGGGGGAATTGCCCTCGATCCAGGTGTGCTGCATCACCTGCAAGGCACGGGGGGGGACACTGCGGGCGCAGCACACACTGACCCACCAGTGTCTCCTCTCTGCTAAGGGCTGCCGCCGTGATTTTGGAGGGTGGTCCATCGTGCAGGGACACTGACTGATCCAAACCAGCCCCTCGCACAGCTGCCTTCCCTCCCTGCTGCTCCATGCAGCACATCGGGGTCACCCTTTGTGGGCAACTTCAGGGCTGGCGGTCCTGCGAGTCCTGGGGGCTGGGGACAAGGCACACCCTGCCAGGCTCTGGATGCTGAGAATGCTCACGAGCTGCTACCCAGGACTTGAGGGGCAAATCCCAGGGGAAAAAGTCACAGGGGATGAGGGCAGGAGACCAAGGGGGCAGCTGCTGCCTGCAGTGCTGCCTCCAGGAGGGCTCTGTGGGAGACCCTCCAGCTCAGAAATGTGCCAGTTGCCTACTCACGCTTGTGTTTCTCTTGGATTTCACGTAAGTGCTGATGCAGGAGGCGATATCTTTGGACACGCACCTCTCATGGACAGTGTACTTGCAGACTGGCAGGAGAGAAGAAGGTGGTGAGCATCACCCCCCTGCATGGGCACTGCCCCCTCCCGCTCACCCCAGGCAGCCACAACGACAGGGAGCAGTCCCCCCTCCCTGGGGTGCTGGGATGGGGTGGGAGCTGATGGTTTGGGTGTGCAAGAGTCTGGCAAGGGTCCACAACTCACAGGAGCAGCAGAGGCCCTGCTTGCGGACCCCCAGCAGCATGGTGCGGCAGAAGTTGCAGTAGGCAGGTTTCTTGAAGTGCTTCAGCCTCCAGGCGTGCTGCCCATCGTCCTTCACGTTCTGTAGGGCAGGAGAGAGGAGGGCCAGGGGGGTCACTCCCCTGCCAGGGGTCCTAACCCGCCACTTTTATCAGCTTTTCATCCCATAAAAGTCCCCAACACGTCTGCGGGAGTTCACTCCCAGCAAGACCACAGGCTCCCCCTGCTCCCCTTCTCCCTGGTGTTCTCCCGAGCATCCCTGCCACCGCTTCCTCCTGCTCTCTGGGCTTGTCCAGCTCTGGGCACCGAGCTCTGTCTGCACACGGTCCCTCAGCACAGCCCGGCTGCAGGAATGCTCTGCCAGTGGCCGATGGGAAGGATGACTCCACATCTGGGGACAGGCCATTGCCACCAGAGGGTGACCAAAGCAAGCTTCTTGCATCTCGGCCCAGGCAAAAGGCATTTAAAATTCTCTGTTTTCTTGAATCTTCCTGCCAGAAAACCTGCCTCCCCACCGCCTCTCCATGGGAAGCAAACACCAGGCTGGGCAAAACACCAGGGGAGCAAAAACCCAGATTTTCCTTGCAATTCCCAGATTTCCCCAACATCTGATGGCCTGGAATGGACCTTGATGAATCAAAGCCCAAAAGGATAAAAAAACAACACAGGGAAATAAGGGGGTGTCCCAAACCACCCCAGCTCTGCTCTTTGAAGCTCACCCCAGGAGAGGAGCTGGCATTTTAGGTGCTCATCTTATTTTTTGACTAAATATTCATCAAACCGCAGGATGTCACGACCCCAAGGAGCGAGCCCAGCCTGCTTGTGCACGGCAGCTGGCAATGATGGCAGCTCAAAATCGAGCTTGTGAAGACTTAGGGTCAAAGGCCGGTCAGCAGAGGCAAGGTGGGGGTGTTGGGGGGGGGCCGGCGTGGGGCTGTGCGATGCCAGTCGGGCACGCAGTGCCAGATGGGCGTACGGCGCCGGACATGCGTGTGGCGCATTGCCGGGGGTAGGGTGCCCTCCCGTGGTCCCTGCACACCCTCCATCGCCACCAGCCCCGGGCTTTCCTCCGGGAGCGGGCAGGGCGGCTGGATATAGCCGAAACAGGGCCCCGCGCCGGTACTCACCGTCTCCATCCCCAGGAGGACCAGTAAGGGGATGGTGGTCATGCCACCCCGGATCCACTCCTCCAGCGTCACGGTCCCGTCATGGTCGTAGTCGATCTCCTCCATCATTGCCTTCAAGATCTGGAGGAGGGAGGAGACGCAGTGACACGGTGATTCTACCTGTGAACCCCAGCTGACGAGAGCCCCCCTGGCCCCCTCGGCAGCCCCAGCTCCAGCACTCACGGGCTTCAGCTCGGTGGAGTCCCACTCCAGGTACTCGGCCACGTGCACCATCTGGTTGATGATACGATCCAGCTCCTGAGCACAGAAAGATGATGGTGCCTGGCACTTAGGGACAGTTCAGGCATGAGCAGGGTGTCCAGCCTGAAGCCCCCAAACTGGGGACATGTCAGGTCTAAGTCCTGATACGCCCAAGGGTGCCCTGGACCCCCAGCCACACAGGGGACCAGCGACACCCCACTTCTTGGTGGGTGCTGGGTGCTGTTTTCTCCTCTGAAAATCTGCCAGAAAATCTGCAGTGGGTTTTCCCTCGGAAAAACTGCTCTGATAAAACAGATTTTTACTTGCAACAGGTTTCAAAGGAGAACATCCTGGCAGGGGGGGTGGTTGTGCACGATTTTTCCTTTTCTGCAACACCGTGACCTGATGTAGAGCTACAATCACCGGTGAGTGGATTTTCTGGAGCTGCTGCTGGATGCTACAGGGCTGGTGTGCATCCCCCAGCCCCCCGGTCCGGCCCCGCAGCGAATGCTGCTGCCTTCCCCCTCCCTTCCCATAGCCCTGTCTAGCTCGGAGCGCCTCGCCAGGGCAGCGGGCAGTGCCCCCAAGCGGCCCTGGCTTTCTCTCGGAGGGAAAGCTTACCGAGCTGTCCAGGAGGCCGTTTCCATCAGTATCATAGAGGCGAAACATAACTGGAGGGAGAAGAGATGCCGGTGGCCGGTTAGAGCCCAGCCCCGGGGCACCCTGGGCAGCCCACGCTTGGTGCCAGGGCTGCGGGGTGGGAGCCCATGGCCCCAGGGTCCCACTTACACTCCAGCTTGTCCTCTGCCCGTCCCCTCTCCAGCAGGGACAGGTAGCAGACGATGTCCTTCAGATGGACCACCTGGGCCAGGGGGGTGGGGGGTGGTGGAGGTGTGGCTTTCAGGGAGCTATGGCTCTTCCGCAGGCTGAAGGGCAACCTCTTCTCCACATTCCGCGTGCCTGTGGGCAGGGGGCAAGGGATGAAGGCCATGCACAGGGGGAAAAGGAGCCTTCCCTAGCTGGGACACAGGGCTGGCAGCATGTGTGAACTCCAGCGCAGGGACCCATTCAGCGTGGGGCGGGCAAGGTGTGGAGGATGCGGGGCTGGGTGCCATGGCAAGAGCAGGGCTGGGCACTGCCAGTTGGTCCCTGGGGTGCAGACCCCCGCCAAGAAGGCCAATGGCATCCTGGGGTGCATCAAGAAGAGTGTGGCAAGCAGGTGGAGGGAGGTCATCCTCCCCCTCTGCTCTGCCTTGGTGAGGCCGCATCTGGAGTACTGTGTCCAGTCCTGGGCTCCCCGGTTCAAGAAGGACAGGGAACTGCTGGAAAGGGTACAGCAAAGGGCTACCAAGAAGATGAGGGGATTGGAACATCTCTCTTATGAAGAAAGGCTGAAGGATTTGGGTCTCTTCAGTCTGGAAAAAAAAGATGACTGAGGGGAGATCTTACCAATGCTTATAAATACTGAAAGGGTGGGTGTCAGGAGGATGGGGCCAGGCTCTTTTCAGTGGTGCCCGGCAACAGGACAAGAGGTAATGGGCACAAACTTGAACACAGGAAGTTCCACCTAAACATGAGGAGGAACTTCTTTCCTTTGAGGGTGGCAGAGCACTGGAACAGGCTGCCCAGAGAGGTGGTGGAGTCTCTGTCCCTGGAGACATTTCAAACCCGCCTGGACGTGTTCCTGTGCAACCTGCTCTGGGTGACCCTGCTCTGGCAGGGGGTTGGACTAGATGATCTCCAGAGGGCCCTTCCAGCCCCTACGATTCTGTAATTCTGTGATCTCCAGCACTGTGGATGCAGGTGGGATGAGTGAGCGGTGGGAGCCCACAGGGGCGTGCCCTGCCGGGGACGAGCACCCAGCCGGAAGGAGAGAGAAGCTCGTCTGGCAGTGGGGCGGCTCGCGGGGCGCTGGGACAGCCCACGCTGCCGGTGGCAGCCTTCGGCAGATGGCTGCTCCTGGCAGAGGGGGCCTTCCCAGCCCTCCCTCGTCGGTGGCTGGCAGGAGCTGGGCTGGAGGCAGCCGTGACTCACCGCTCTGATCCCCCCTTGCTAGAAGCTGCGCCAGGTAATTAAGACATTGCCTGGCTCTGCGGGGTGGGATCAGCAACTTAAGTTTGCAAAGCAAAGGTGTCAAGATGTCAAACCCTCTGAGTTTGGAAGGTCACTGTCACCATGCCGGGGACACGACCAGCAAAGTGTGGCTCTGCAGCTTGGGAAACCGGGGAGGGCTTGTCACTGCCGGTGTCCCCCATGGAGCCCCAGCCAAGCTCACCTGGTGACTGAGGGCTGAGCAGGGACCCAGAGGAGATCTTCGAAGAGCCCGAAGAGTTGTGAGCAGAAGGGGTGCCGGTGGTGGACCTCTGGGAGGATGACCTGGACCAGCTCGGGGAGGCGTTGGGGATCGACGCCGGGGTGAGGGATGCCGGCTGTGGCTCAGCCGTGTTGCTGTGGCAGCTCTTGGGCTCAGGAGTGTGTCGTCCCAGGGCACTTAGGAGTGTTTTCCCATTGATCCCTGCAAAGCAGACAGATGCCCATGGGCAGCATGACACCAGGGTACCTGTGCCTGGCAAACCCTTTCCTGCAGGGACTCTGCCTGGGTGCTGGTCGCTTGCCCTGTGCCTTCTTTGCTAGCCCCAAAGCCAGCTAGCATCCCAACCCCAGGGCTCTCCGAGGGGCACCGCTGGTGGCCCCTCACCCTCCTGCCTGGCCCAGTGGCTCCCAGCAGTGCTCCCGTCCCTGGGTGCTGGCCACCACAGTGCTTGGTACCAGGCAGGGAGGACATGCCCCCCCCCACCACCATGCCTCCACGTGGCGGCTGAGCGCCTGGGGAGGGTTCTCCCTGTTCTTTTGCAGTTTGTAGTCCTTTCAGCAGATGTCTCCACACGCTGCGAATCCACCCGGGCAGGGGCTGGGGCTGGCAGGAGCTGGGCGCCCGGCACACCTCCCCTGCTCCGAGGGCAGCCGCACGCTGCGTGGCCGCCCGTGCCAGTACCTGTGACAGGGGCGCAGGCCACCTCAGTCTGGATGGAGATGCCAGCATCGAGTGACTTGGGCTCTGAACACGCGCAGGAAAGGGGGGAATCAGTGCAATGGCACCCTGCGGGTCCCCCACCGTGGGGAAAGCCCTCTCCTCCCTGGAGCAGCGTGGGGGTCCTAGGAGCCCATCCATCAGATGGGACAAAGCCGGGCTGTGTGCTGGCCCTTTTGCCACCCGCTGTGGATGGCACCCCACGACCTTCGTCCCCGTGGGGTGCTGTGGGAGCGAGCCCCACATGCGGCGGTGCCACGGTGGCAGGGGCAGGGCTGGCTCACCAAGGGTGTTGAGCTGCGAGACGCTGGGGCTCTGCCGCTGGGTCTCGGGGGAGGCTTGGCATATCTTACGCTTGAAGGAGGTGAAGAGGTGTTGGCAAAGTTCTTCAGGCACGTCCGCCTCCAGGTAGGTCTTCATGAAGAGGCAAAAGCCCTCGTAGTCGATGGGCTGGGGAGGGGACAGAGGAGGAAGATGGAGGTGCCCTGGGCACTCCATGGGGATGCAGAGCTTCCAGTCGGGGAGGGAGGGTGTCCTGTGCCGTGGTCCCCCTCACTGGGCAAATCAGCTGCAGAGACCTTCCCAAAACTGCCGGCTTCCCAAATCCCAGCAGTGGCAGCAGGGCCAGAAATCCCCAGTGCCAGCTGGCTGCTGGGGCTGAGCCGGGCCAGCAGCACTGGGAGCAGGGACGGGAGCCCCAGCAGCCAGGGCAGGAGCTGGGGCAGCAGCAGGGAAGGGCAGAGCCACGGTGGGATGGCATTTGCAGACAGTGGGGCAGCAGCTGGCTCACCTGCCCTGGGGTCTGCAGCCAGCGGACCCCGCAGATGGTGGGCAGCTCGCTGGAGGAGCAGGAGGCTCTGATGGAGCCCTGTGCTCAGCTCCTGGCAAACGACTGAGGAAGTAAATACAGACGTTCTGGCACAGCCAAAGGAGGCTGGGGGTGTTGGAGGTAGAGGGGTGTAACGAGCTGTGCTCTGAAAGCCTCCCACTCCCCCTGGGCAGGGCACAGAGCAGCGGGACCCTCCGGCCCACCCCCAGCCCCTGGGGACTATCATCCTCCCAAGTTCTCCTCGCCTCCTCCTTCCCCGCTGGGCATCCCCATCGCATCGTGACATTGCCTTCCCGACGGCTTTTGTGGCCGCAGCTGGAGCGAGGGTCCCGTGATGCCCTTGAATAGCAGGGTGATTTTGCTGTCCCTCCTCTCCACGTTCAGCCCACTGATTTTTTTGTGTTTCGTCTCATTTCTAGTGATTACAGCCCCCGTGAAAGGCTCTGTCCTGCTGGCACACTAATAAGTCTCTCTGAAAGCACCGCTTGGAAAAAATAACCCCAGCCTTCCCCAGGTGAGAGCAAGAAGGCACAGGGCCTTCCCCTGTCCCCGCACTGGCAATGGCAAAATCAGTTGCTTTTGAGGGAAGAGAGAGTAAATCCCTCCCAGCTTCTGCCTCCAAGGAGATGCCCCAAATGGCTCTCAGCAGGGCAGCCTGCAGCCAGCACAGGATGGCAGCGCAGCATCGGTGGGACAGGGTGGGATGGCCGTGCTGCACGCCTGGTCCCCGGGATGGCCAGGGGCTGGGAAAGATGCTCCCCATCTGTGGGAACATCTTTCCTGGTTCTGGGAGCATGTCCAGGCGGAGAGGCGGGGGGCAGACAGACAGACCTGCCTGCTCCCAGCTGTTTTTGGCTGCAAAAGCTCGGCTGGGGGAGCTGGCAGGGGGCCAGGAGTGGCCAGCAGCATGGGGGGAGGCTAGAGGGGACAGGGCCATACCTGTTCAGGGTTGTACCTCGAGAGGACGCCGTCCCCGTGGAACTCCTCCAGGACATCCTTGAGCTTCTTGGTGGAGTCTGGGGAAACAAAGGCATCGCACTGAGCAGGGTGCCGGTGAGCCCCCTTCGCCATTAGACCACCAGCAGGATGGTGGAGATGAGTTTATCTGCTGGATATACAATTTCTGGTTCCCTCCATGCCTGGGAAGAGGCCACCTGTGGTCTGCTCCCCGCGCCCCCCCCGCCAGCCCCAACTTTGAAGGGCAGGGCATATATGTAAAGCTGGCTGGCAGAGATGGGTCCTCTTCCTCCTACCTCTATGAAAATAAACGCAGAATCAGAGTGAAGCCGCGGCACTGGGCAAGGACAGCCCAGAATACTCCCTGGGGGGATGCTGAGCACAAAGCCTGGCCATCCCTGCCCCACCCCCTCCGCATGGGCTTTGGGGGGCTGCCCCCACACTGAGAACCTGCTGGCACCCCCTCGACAGCCCGAGCCATCCCTGGAGCCTGCCCTGGGCTGCCCATCGGCATCTCCAGGAGGTGCCGTGAGGGAGAGGACTGGGAGGGAAAGGGGACCCCATGAGCGCCCTGGGGCTGTCCTCAGCTGTGCATCATAGGGGCGAGGTGAACCGGCTCAGGAAATAGAACAGTATTGTCCTATGCAAACTTCCACACAAATAGTAAATGGCCCATGAGTTTCCCTGGCTGCGTGTCCTCAGGGCTGGATTGGCTAGAGGGACATCGGTGCTTCCAAAATGGAGAAATAAGGGAAAAATGGAAAAAAAGATCAAGCGAAGGGAGCATTAAGCCCTAATCTTCACACACGTATCTCCAGGCATGTCCGTTTAAAAGGCTCTTGGACATGCCAGCCCTGTTAATTACTGCGAAATCCTCTCTCCAACTACGGGGCTGTGCTGGCTTCTACTCCCCCCAGTTGGGGACACTGGGGATGGAGCTCGGTGCCGGACCACGACTGTCCAGGATACCTGGGGCAGGTCTGAGGGTCGCAGAGCCCAGTTGGGGGGCAGTGTGAGCTCGAGGAGGGGGCTCCTGGCCCCAGGGCTGGTGAGGACCTGTGGGAGGACCCCCCAGCCCTGCTACCGAGCCCAGTCCAGGACACCCTCCTGGGCAGGAGGCAGCCCCCCGCACTGCAGCCTTGCTCGCCAAACTTTCATTAACGAAACGAAGGTGCTGTATGTCTTCTGAGCTCAGCATTGCAGATGGCATTTTATGGTCTGTGATTCAAGCAAGCAGAGCCCGTTCTCCAGTGACGCAACACACCTCTGCTTGCAGCCCTGCCTGGGGAGTCTGGCAGGCAGGCAGGGGGCTGGGGCAGCTTGCTCTGGATTTGCACTGGTGGTTTGGATTGGGAGACCCTGCCTCCCCACACCGCCAGCCCTGACCCAGCTCACCTCACCCCTACGATGCACAGCAACCCCGAGGACAGCCCCGGGGGGCTCATGGGGTCCCCTTTGCCTCCTCTCCCGCGCAGCCACAGGAGCCTGCTCACCCTGGGGCCGTGCCGCCCCTGCAAAGCGATGCCCCTGAGATTTTACATCCCTTCTCCCTTCGTCCTGCAGTCCCGGCTGGGCTTTCCTGCCCGTCCTGCCCTGCTCTCAGCGACTCCCTGGGCTGCACCGCTTCTCCACCACCCACTGCCATGAGCACACCAGCACGTCGGCTCTCTGGCAGGCAGGACCTTGAGGACCCGATTTCGGATCCCTGGGCTTTGCCCAGGCTGCCTCCCCAGCTGGTCCCAGCCCCAGGACCCCATGGCACTGCCGCCAACCTCTTCTCCTCGGCAGGAGCTGCAGGAGAGGGTTCCTCTGCAAAAGCACTAAGTGAAATTACTGCAGAGGGTTGGCAACTTGAGGCGAGCCGTGGAGCAACTCCGTGTGTTTAGAAAAAGCCAGTCTGCTTTCCCCGTTGGCATTTCGCTTCGCTAACGAACGTGGGAGCCGGCCGCCTTCGGAGGGACGGAGCCGTGCTCACGTGTGCGTCCCCAAAAGCAGGGGGGGCTTGTGTCAGCTAAATCCTCCCAGGCATGCAGGCGCAGGGACTCCTCTGCTGTGCCCCCTCCAGCTGGTGATGGGGGTCAGGAACCTTCCCAGCCTCCCCATCCAAACCTAAGAAGTCATCTAGTTCTCCAGGAGGACACCAAGGATGTGTAGGACACCAGTCCGGCACAGATCAACAGGACTTTTAAAACCCCTCTCCCTGTAGCAGGGGATGCGCGGGGGGCACGGAGTACTCACAGTCTGTGTACTGCTGCAGCTGGGCAAACTCAGTGGGGCTGAGTGAGATCCACCCGCCATCGCTCATCTTGGGGCCGTGGGCCCCAAATGGGGGGCCACAAGCTGCTGCGTTTCCTGTGCCAGGCTCGGTGCCACAGGTCCTGGCCAGCTGCGTGGTCACGTTGGCACCATGAGGGGCACGGGGGGCTCTTGGCCAGCGGGCACCATCCCACTGAGCCCGTGGGCAGCAAAACCCAGAGCTTCAGAGCAGCGGGTCAGCACCTTCCTCCCTAGAGCAGGGACAGAAAGAGAGGAGGGGGTCAGCGATGCCCAGCTGGCTCCTGCCTGCACAGCGTGCCCTGCCACGGGGGACAGTCGCCTGTGGCAGCAGGGGGGTCAGTGGGGCTGGTGCAGGGGGTGTGTGAGCTTGGAAATGGGGTGCAAGGGTGCCTTCCCCGCTGGGGAGTGTCCCCGCCATGGATGTGGGGGACCCCTGATCCAGGCGCCCCACAGGAACAGAGAGGGGAGCACGCTGGCCACAGCGGGGGGCTGGCAGAAATCCGGGGGGGAGCGCAAGGAGGAATACAGAGAACGCAGAGCACCTTGCCATGTGACTGTCCCCGGGGCTCAGTGTCCCGGGGGGAGCCCTCTGCCACGGAGCCACCACGGTGCCACCAACACCGGCCACAGCTCGACAGAGGCAAGGCAAATGCCATGGACAGGGAAAGGAGCTTGTCTCCTTATTTACCCCCAGTATTTTCCAGGGGAACCCAGCATGATAGGAGCAGAAGGAAGGACACAATTAATTAGAGGAGACGCAGTGCCCGGAAGCAGGGGATCTGAAGGAGTGGAAACTCCCAGCTCGCGCCTCCATCTCTGAAGCTGATGGTGACCTTTAGCTGGCTCCGCTACCAAGAATCATTGTAAATGAAAATCCACGTTCAAAATTGGGTGAGGGAAAAACCTGCGCCGCAGAGGAAGTGTCAGAGGGCCTCCAAGCAAGCGGCCCTCTCCAGCCCATCCATTTGCAGGCTTCACAATTTATTAGCTTTTCCACTTAACTGAATCGGTCACAGGGGAAAGGGCAGCATCCCGAGGAGGCGGCTGTTCTTCACGGAGCGGAGGAGAGCAATTTGATCTCCATTTTAGGGCTGTCTCCCTGCTAAATGTTGGCTCCCAGTTTCCACCAGCCTGAGCTGGAGGAAGCGGAGCACAGATGAGCTGGGAAGGGCCACGTGACTTGGGGTGATGCTCGGGGAGCACCCATACCCCCTGTGGATGGCTGGGCTGCCCACGGCGCCTTTCCATTCATGGGAAAAGGCATTTGATTAAGGCGAGCAAGTAATTTTGGGGAGTTTCCAGATCCCATGTGCCACATCACCCACAGCCAGTGTCCCCAGGGACAGTCACACGTGGGGTACAGCAGGGGCAGGCACTTAACCCGTCATCTTCAGGATTTTCCCCCAAAACTGTCTCTGGGATGGACCTTGTCCTTCACCCCAGCCGCCTAGGGCAGCCCTGGTCTTGGCAAGGAGATGTGACCATCTTCCAGGGGCTTTTGGGATGCAGTCAGGGGAGCATCACTGCTTGGTCCCCAGCAAAATCAATTTTCTTTCCTGCAGCCACTGCAAGTGCTCCAGGGTGAGGTGTGGCCCAAGGGCAAAGCCCCGTGTTGGCAGAGGAGGGAGAGCTGCAAACCCCTCCACGGGGCTACGGGCAGGACAGTGACCCCTGAGCGAGCAGCACAGGGCTGAGCACCCACTCAGATGGCTGCCAAGGGCTTTTCCAGCTGCGGGCAGCAACAGCACATCTGGAGAGAAGCCCACCAAACCCCAGGCATGCGTTTGCTGGAGTTCAATGACAGAGCTGTGCTTAGTCCTGCTCGGCCCTTTGCACACGAGAGCTGCAGCTCGGAGCACACCCTGCTTCGCTGCTGGGAGCGGCTCCAGCCCGGTGGATATTGCTGGGTATGAAGCTGTGCACCGCTGGGGATGCTGCTGCCCAAGGGTGCTCTCAGAGGTGGGCAGATGCTGCTGCCTGGAAAAGCTCCTGCCCTTCTCCCTTCCCTCTGCCAGCAGGGACAGCCCCAGGGGGCACAGCCGCTGGGGCTCTTGTCCTCAGCAGTCCCATCCCATGGCCCGGGACTTCTTGGCTGCAGTGAAACATGGCTCCAAGGCTGCCGGGAGCACAGCGGGGGCTGAGCTGGCAGGGGCTTGGGGACCTCCCGAGATGCTTCTGCTGCTCCTGCCCAGGGTGAGGGGGAGAGAGGCTGCCCCAGGGCTGGGGGGGACAATGCCACGTGCCCGCACTGCTCTGCCCTTGGGGCACTCATGTGGGGACAACACACATCTCCAAGGGAAATGTCCCCCTGTGACAACTCGCCTCTGCCCTGCGGCCATTCCAGCTCATCCCAGCATCTCTTTGGCCCCATGTCACCAACTGAGGACAGGCTGGACACAATGGTTTTAGGGCTAGAAAAAAAAAACTACCCGATGTCTTGCCATTGGTTTTCTGTGAATCTTCACCTTGGAGAAACAACAAGCAGGAATATGGTGTTTGCACCTTTCCAGGACGATGGGTTTGTCCCGAGGTATCTCTGAGGCTGGTTCAGAACTCAGTCTGTAAGAAACCCTCCAGGAGTGCACAGAGGCTTTCTGATTCCTGGCAAATTAGCTGTTTTGTTTGACCAGAACCTATTTTTTTATCCTCAATTTGTACAAGGAGAGGCTGAGAGAGCAGAGCTAGCTCAGCGTGCAGCAGAAAAGGCGAAGCAGGGGACGTGGCTGGCTCCAGCTGCCCCAAGGAGTTCAGGTGCACCAAGCCCTCCCGCGACAGACGGCAGCAAAAACATCCCTCGCTTCTTTTAACAGCAGGTTACGGGGTGGCACAAAGTAATGGAAGGAAAGCAAAGTGTAGCTAATTGGGCCATCCCAAGGGGCTTTCCCCCAGCAATTGCTGGAATAACAAATGCCACTTCTGGCACGTCAGCCTTGGATTTCAGGAAGGGCAGGAAAAAGCCTCCTTAGGAATCCAGCTGCTGCTCGTTTGGCCACCCTCTGAATTGTCAGCAGCAAATTATGTTCTATTAAATCAAATTTGCCTCTCTCTAAAAATAGCTCCCCTACTAGTGTTACAAATAACACCAGATTACCCTGCCTGAAAGCGCTTACCGGGACGCAGCCCCTCTCCCTCTCCTCGCTCCGTGCCCGCCAGCCGCGCGCGTGGGCTCTGCCGGCACCGGCGTGACTCAGGGCAGCTGGAGTGGCCGGGGGAGGATGGAGAGGAGGAAGGCGGGAGGGCTCCAAGCACCTTCCAAACCCTCCCAGGGGATCAGCTGGTGCCGGAGCCCTCAGGAAGACCCCGCACGGAGCATCCCGCTGACCCTGGGGCCAGGCAAGGGGTGATGAAGGAGGTGCCCACCGCAGGGAGCATCGCCGGGTGCGGACAGAGGCGCAGCTCAGTGGGAGCCAGGGCCCGGCCATGTAGGGCCTGAAACACGTCGACAAAGAAGATGCCAGGCTGAAGCTGGAGATGGGCCATTCCCCACCAGCAAGCAGGGCCCGGGCAGGCAGTGTCAGGGGCAAGCCACGGGCCGTGGGCACATCTCGGTATCCATGAGAAAGGACTGCCCACGAGCACCCCCAGTGTCCGGGGCTGGGGGGCTCCTGGGAGCAGCGATGGGAGGGCAGAAGAGCCGTGTTCCCAACCAGCCACCCCTGCCCGTGAGCCTCCCAGCCATCCCCTGGCCACCCAGTGCTGCCGAGGACAGGGGACACAGCTCCTGGGCTGCTCCCCCGGGACACAGCACAGTGCCACGGGAGAGCTTGTTCCACCAGCTCCTGCCTGCCCTCTCCGGGACCGGAGCTAGTGATGGAGACCTGATTCTGCCCGAGATGGGGCAGAACAACCTCGAGCAGTGGGATGGCAGCCTCCAGGTCATGGCAGAAGAGCAGCTGCTCTGGCAGAGCCTCCAGCCTTTGACCGGCTCCGCGGGGGCGTGCAGACGGGGCTGCAAGGGCATGCCCTCCCGCTGGAGATTTCTGCTTCAGATGCCCTTTGGGAAGGAAAAACATCGTCTTCTCAAGCTTCAGGAGACAGGGCAAGGAGGGAAAGCTCCTGCTGTGCATACGCACACTTGCATGTGCAGAGGCTGTAGCTCTCTGACAGCAGTGGGGTACAGCACGGCCTGAAGCCGGGCTCTTCCCTGCATCCATCGCTGGCTGTGCCCGCTGAAAGCCACAGTCACTCCCAACACCTTCTCCAGGGGAAGAAGCAGGGTGGGTCCCTGCAGGAACAGCATTTTCCAGTCCGCCCCCCCCATCTTTTGGAAAGATCAGCCTATTTTTGTGTTGGGCTGGGGAGAAGCCCCTGAGGCGGTGGGTGGAGTGTAAATCCCTCCTGTCCCACTGCAGCAAACAAACCCCAACCAAGTCACGCTCAAACTATTTTCTGCAATAACAGGAGAATGCACTTTTCTGCATTTTACCAGCCTGAGAGGACACTCGGGATCTGCTTTTTCCATTCTCCCCGCCTGTTGCTCTCTACCCCAGCCCTTGCACCACCTTTGCTCTGGGTGCCAAGCACCCTCGTGGCACTGGAGAAATGAAATGTGCTGGCAGGGGTGCTTGGAGCACCCGGGCAGGCAGCTGCCCGTGAACCTGTGCCTGCCATCCCTTCCCACCTGGAGTAGCTGCATTTCGGTGTGTCGTGCTGGCTGCCCACTCCCCTGCCATCGGCAGTGGTCCAGCAAACAGAGAGGTGGCAGTTGGTGCACAACCCCAAAGGCCACACACACACCTCTGCCAGGAGCACCTTGCCCATGCCTGTTCCTGGCTGCAGGGCACCCTTCCCTGGCAGCTTTTAAGCAAGCGAGCAGCATTTCGCTAAGAGATGCTCCCCTCTCCATGACCGCTGCATTAGAGACTGGCAAAGCCCGGCGGGGAGAGACATCTGCTGCCACTGTCACCAGCAGGTGCTCTCTCCTGCACAGCCGGAGAGTGACACGGGAAGGTGAGGGTGGCTGCGGCCGACCCTCCAGCCCCGGGATCAGGCTGCAGAGGTACCGACTCCCAACCGGGAGCTGGGAGAGCTCTGCTCAGCACAGTTGCATGGGGACAGCAGGGACACAGCACGGCCCTCCTGGAGCTCACTCCCCGCCCCCCGCCATCAGCCCGCCGGGCCCAGGGCAGTTCGGCTCGCACCCTGGGGACACCAACAACTTCCCGACTTACTACTGTTGCCTTTTTAGAGAATAATTTTGCTGGCTGAGTTTGGGGCAGACTGAATCCAAGCTAGGATGCCTTTTGAGCGAGACCCATCCCCTCGCCACCTCCCCTGCAGGTCCCAGCCAGACGGGAGCTTGTGTCCCAGAAAAGCCCCTTCCCACACCAGATGGGGAGGCAGTCAGTGGCTGTCCCTGCAGCCTGGGGACTGGGATCCTCCCTGGGATCCTCCCCGGGACCCCAGCTCCATCAGCTCACACCTACAAACCCAGGGCTTCCCGCTGCCAGCACAGGGAAACCTGCGGCAGCGAGTCCCAGGGGTTAACTGCGCCTTGCGTGGGACAGTGCTGCTTTCCAGTAGCTTTGAAATACCTTCTTCTCCCCTTTCATCCCCTGAAACAACCTGAAGAACGGGTTGCAGACAGCCTCTTTCCACTGGCCAGGCGTGCTGAACACCTCCTCGGTCCTCCTGCCCTCCAAAGCAAAAGGTCCCTGCAATTTTTACTTAATGAGAAAGACACTAACGAGCTTATCTGGCCTGGCAACGTGAAGGAACGGCTGACTCGGACTGTTTCTCTGCCCATCGAAAGGGTGTGTGGTTTTAGAGCAAAGCTGAGAACTGACACATGTTGAGACACCAGTGAAGTGCGTAGCCTCCCCAGGCTGCGTTAAAGGCTTGGTGGCAGCCATCTTCTTCACCTTGGGGGGACAAGGGGATGCTGCCCTGTCCTTCCCGACCCTTAAAGTCCCTTTTCTGTGTCCAAGTCCCCCGCTCAGCTATCTGGGGACCCCAGCTCCCTTGCCCCAGCACTGTCCCGCTCCTTCAGCGCCTGTCCCCACTCCCCAAACCACTTCAAACCCGGCCCAAAGCCCTCAGGATGGGGTCGGCACGGGCCCGGTGACAGGTCGCAGGCTCCGAGGGCACCGTGCGGGGCGGGGGGCAGCGAGGGCTACCAAGTCGGTCCCGGCCGGGGCGGGAGGTGGCGGCTGGGCGAGTGGCGGTCCCGACTGGGTCGCTGGATTTTCCCACGGCTGGAAACGGGCGAGCTCACGGCGGGTCCCCCGTCCTCCCCCTCCACCCCTTGCTGCAGCCCCGCGTCCCCCCGCCGCTGTCCCCTTACTTGGAGGCGGCAGCGCGGTGCCATCGGTGGCGGCCGGCGGGACCGGCCAGGTCGCTCCGGCGGCGGCGGCGGCGGCTCCGCGGCTGCCGGTTACCGGCCTGGCTGGGCAGCCCGGCAGCTCCCCGCTCCCTCGGCGAGGCGGAGCCGGAGC
>VWZL01004474.1:0-27040 GCA_013396915.1 Stercorarius parasiticus | reverse complement strand
TCTCTCCATCCCCATCCTCATCCCCGTCCCACTCTCTTCCCTGGGGCTTTTTGCCCCCCTGCACCTCGGTCTCTCCCGCTTTTGAACAGTTTCACACATGGCAAAGGTTGCTCTTTCCTAAGGAACGGAACAAACCACCGAAAACAAACAAACAAAAATTGCCAAAACAGATAAAAAGCATTTTTATTTTCTTTCCATGACGCGTATGCCTGCCTGCTCGGGGGTGACACTATTTCAGGCATGTCTATTATTTATGTTTCACTATATTTATATTAATTAGAGACGCCATCCATGTACGTAGTTCTCCAGCTTCAAAAAAAGGCAAGAGAAGGGGACTGACAGCAGAAACTGAACTTTCTCGAGAGAAACAGGCAGAGAGGAACAGAATACACAGCTATAGCTGCACTCTGAATGCTGGTCCCGTATGACGTTCCTGCTCTACACCTGGGATATCTCCAGTCCCAGCCCCACTTTCCCTCCTTCCCTCCTGGCTGGGACCCCAGAGAGATGCATTGGGGCTCTTGGCTGGGATGCTGAGGATGACAGAGACCCCAAAGTCATGCCAGTTTAAGGGGACATGGTGGCACTCCTGTCATCTGTGCCCGGGCAAAAGGAGCATCCCTTCAAAGCACCCACTGGCCCCTGGTGATGGGCTGTAGCAAAGTACAGAGGAGTCTCCCCTTGCCAAGCAGTGGAAAGAGGGCCCTGAGCTCCCCAGCTCCCATCCACGCTGACTGTCTCCCTCAGCAGTTGTAACCTGTGTCCACACCTCCACGAAGTCCACACCAGACCCCTGAGATGAGTGTCCCAGCCCTGTCCTCATCCTGTCCGATGGCTCCAGGTCACTTCTCCTCCATCCTAGGAAGGTGTCTCCGCAGAGAGGTGGAGGTTTGCCAAACCTGTGGGTGAGAGCAGGAGGAGGAAGAGAACAGGGAAGGCTCCTGGCTGGACACCCACTATTACCTTCGCCCAGGGTACCATGGCACATTGGCTCCGGGCTGGGCAGGGAAAGACCAAACCAGGGCTGGTGAAATGCCTCCTGCAAAGGCTCAGCTGGCAGACAGAGAGTCCGTTTCACAGAAAGAAACCTTGCCCAGCTCAGGGCTGACCCCGGTCCCTGCAGGAGCGATGGACTCGGGATGTGCTGTTACCTCCAGCAATGCTCTCTGGCCGGCAGCAGCCCCCCCGGGGCTTTCCAGATGGCTGGGAGCTCCCGCAGCTTTTGCCAGGGGTTGGAAATGGCCCTGCATGAGTGGTGCAAGAATATTGTTTTCAGGCGGGGAGTCCAGCCCCACCACGAGAAGCCGATGGCCAAGCTAAGATGCTGCACTCCCCGACTTCGCATTGGGTTTGCTCATGTTTTGCCCAGGCTGTTGGTGAAACACTCCCAGCACACCCAGATGAGAGACTTATTCTTTCTCCACGTCCAAGTAGGTATTCCTTCCAGGGATTAATTAGTAAATTAAAATGGTAGAAAGACAAAATTATTATGATTGGGCACAAGCCTCAGTGATGATGTCTCTCTCCTGCAGATCTGCATGGTGTGTTGTGTCCCTGCACATTCCCGCCTCCCTCGAAGGGCTGCAGGCAGCAGATTCACCCCCTGGATTGATTCCCTTAGTGGGAAAGACCCTGGGTCTGGGGTTTGGGTGGACAACAGCTACCTATGGGTGCCTTAAACACTGATCCACAGGCCCAAAAGCCCTGACCATGGGGCCTGAAGTGCTCTGCACCCACAGAAGGAGGGTCCCTTTGCTCGGGGTGCTGGCAGCAGCTGCGAAGCCTCTGGGCACTGCCCCCATGCAAGCTGGAGGTGAAAACCCCAGGTCCGGAGAAGTGGGATGAAAAATGTACCCACACGGGGACACTGCCCCATTTCACAATCTCCCCCTCTGGGGATTCTTAATTTCTCCCCGGTCACCATCAGTTTACCTACACCCTCCCTGCCGTGCTGATGGCTCCCTGCCATCAGTGATGACCCACCACCCGCCAGAGACCCCGTGGCCGTGGCCACCCGGGGCCACCTCATCACCGCCTCCTGCCAAGCCCTGCGCCTCCAGGCTGGGCTGGCCAAGCCTCTCTCTCCAGATTAATGCGAGCAATGTGCTGAAAGCTGGATTGATTAGAGCTGCAGCTCCTTTTTCTAGCCCTGTCCAAAAAAGCCATCACATTTTGCCTCGAAAAATTGTCCTTAAACGAAGTCCCTTATTCTGATGCTCAGTAATTTCTTCTTTTTCCCTGATTCCCCCGTGCAGGGCCCAAATCCCAGTGGGGATCAGCAGGCAAAGCCATAGGCAGAAAGCTCAGGTCCCTGCGGCCTTGGGAGTGAAATCCCGTCCCTGTCCCCTCTGCCCAGCACCCATGGGACTTGGGCACCCGGGCTCCCAAGGAGGTGGCTGCTTCGTCCAGGGTGGGCACAGAAGCGGGGCAAACCTTATTTTGGAGCCACCCAAAGGGAAGAGGATGCCTTTCTCAGTGCAACAAGTGAAGGAGAGATTAAAAATGTCTCTTCATCATCTGGGCAGATTGAGGGAATTTTAATCAGCTCTCTTCTTGCTTTAACTCTCGTTAATTTGCTCTCGAAACATTGACCCAAGGCAATGCCAACGTTTGCCACTAACTCAGTTGTAGTGGCACCTCCCCTGCCTGGGCTCTGTTACGTAGGGGAGAAGGAATCCCTAGCAATTATAACTTGATTATTTTACTGAACGCGCGATTACAAATGGGAACCGCAGAGCCCGTTAGGGCTCTGAGTAATGAGCACCGCAGTCAAGATACAATTAAAATGAGCCCAGGCTCCCCTGGCCCCAGCTCTTGCTCTAAAGACAAGCGGGCTGCTCGGAAAGCCTTCACCCTCCCACCCCCCCTGTTATTTCTCAGTGACCAGAGGAAAGATGATTTCAAAGGGGGGGAAAAAAACAACTAAAAAACACTTGAGAAATCTCCAGGCTGATTTTTTTTTTTTTTTTCAGCTTTTGTTCTGCTTGGCAGCAGTGCCCCTGGGACAGGCAGGGAGAAGGACGAGCTCTCCCGCTCCTGCCCGTGGGTGGTCGCCAGCGCTATATTAAGTAGCGGTGAGCCTGGAGAGCCGCAGATTAGGCTGGAAATTAGAAAACGCGGTGGGGATGGGACATTCCTTGCAAGGGACTCAGCCACAGAGCTGGGAGATGCCAGCGTGGCCAAACTGTCCCCTTCCCAGCTGCCAGTCATGGCGATGCAGGGTGTCCCGAGGCATCGTGCTGGGGCTCCTGCACCCAGTGAGCCGAGCCCATGGGGGGCAGGAGAGCCAGCCGTTCAGCCGCTTTCACTGCCGTGTACTTTCCCAAAGAACTTGGTGTCACCTCAGCAGGTCTTTCCCAGGCTCCTGCCTGGAGGTTCTGTGCGTCGTGGGGGAAACAAGAGCATCTTCTCTGCTGGCTGCCGGCTGACTCTATCCCTGCCTCCCGCGCCCAGAGAGCAAACGGCCCGGCTCTCCCCCGCAGCATGATTTTTAAGCAGGATGACATTCTGGAGGGTGAAATATTTCTAATTGTGGAATCTATGGGGCTGGCGTCATGGGGGAGCGCTGGCAGGCAGCAAGCGGGAGCTGCAGCGATGCAGTCAGAGGGAGGACGTGCAGCAGCGCCAGCAGCAGCTCTCCAAGGCTGCGCAGCTCTCGCCCGCCCAAGCCCGGCTCCTGCACGGAGCCAGCCTGCTGTCGGGGAAGGATGGTGCGAGTGAGTCAGGGATTTGGGCGAAGCAGCATTCTCCCAAGGCTGGAGGAGGACCCATGCTGAGATGGTGACCGGCGACATGGACCCTGCAAACCACCGCTCAGCACAGGCTGGGGAAACCCAGGTGGGAGGGAGCTGGGCGACCAAGAGCAGTGCCATGGGTTGAATCATAGCACCCATGGGTGCTCTGCTAAACACTAGGCCTACCCTGTTTCCCCTTGAGTGATCTTGAGTCTGCAGAAGATGATGACAGTGACCACCAACAGCTCAGAAAGGGTCAGCATCACAGCATCACGGCACCAGAAACTGTCAGCAGGGATGGCCACACATCTGAAACACAGGGTGCAACGTTGCACCTTTCCACCCATGTCCCAACCATGTTGCTCCCCAAAATTACAACTTGCCAGAGCAAAGACACGAGGGATGCTTCAGCCCAGCCGTGCAGGAGGTGCTCTGCCTGTGTTGGTGTGATATTGTGTTGATAAAACATGTAGAAACGTGTGCTGTAGACTGACATATCTGTGCTCCCAGTGGTTCTTTTAACTTGAGTAAATAGCATAGTGGAAAAATCACACATTCAATGAAATATATGGAAAACCCCTCTTGTACAGAGATATCAATGTATCATCCGCAGCCTGAAGCGGCCCACGCTGCAGGTGACAGTTCGTTGCACAGCTGGGTGCCTCCAGCAGGAAAAGGGAGGTGGGAAGAGGAGGGCAGGTGAGGAACACCAAGCAAATCTGGGGTGCAGAAGCCCATGGCGAGGCAGAGCCCCGGCTCCGTGTCCTCGGGGCAGGCGTGGGAACAGCGGGCTCTCGCCTCCCCTCGGCTCTCAGCTATCAGGCTGCTGCCTTGCTCGGAGCAGAGCAGGGAAGGAAGTCAAAGAGCTGTCAGGTGTTGTTAGCGGTGTGACATCTCTTAATAAGGCCCATCTGGTTGGAAGTCAGTGGATCCGGCAGGATTTCTGCAGGCCTGATGGTGAATGCTTTTGCCAAGGTTTTACAATCAGCATTAATAAACACGCCGGGGCGGCGTTTGGCACTGTGAGCTCAAACTTCCCAGGCTGAGACTGAGGAAAACCAGAATTACAGCAAAAATCCTTGCTGCACAGCAGAGCTCCCAGACAACTCATTCCACCTTCTGGGATGTGCGGATCCCGCACAGCCTGCAAACACCCACCTGGTTGCAGGTCACTTCTGGGGGGTAGCTGGTTCCCACGGATGCCCCATCTCACTGGGAGTCTGTGCATGGATCCTGCACCCTTAACCAAAGGGCAGGCTCGGCTGCCCAGGTTTTCCACCTGCCTTTCATCCCCGAAGAGCCCCCAGACCTTTATCCGAATCTCCATCCTTCTCATCCTGCATCACTGCACCACAAGGGACACGAGTGGCTGCGTGGGGCGATAATCATGGCATGGAACTCCCTGTCCTCCAGGAAGAGGGACTGTGGGGAGACTGCGGGGATCAAACCCGCTGTGACAAACCTGCGTCTCAGCAGTAGGCTTGTGTCATGCAGGCAGTGGGCACTTTTAAAGCAGGATGGCACTGTATAGAAAGTGTCTGGTAGGGAACAGCTGGACTCGTAGGTGTGTAATAGCGGCAGAAAAAGCCCATGTGATTTAGGGAAATGCCACATTTGGGGATGATGAAAGGGTAGAGCTGAACGGAGTGGCTGTTGATGAATCACAGGGCTTTAGGGAACACGCTAGCGGGTGTTTAAACTACTCTGCAAAGCTTGGCTCAGTTCTGGCAGACATTTGGGCGTTGCAGGAATGGGCTCTGCCGCCCATTCCCGGCTTCTCCCACCCGAGTCGGGGAAACGCAATGGGGCAGAGAGGGTAACCGAAGGCCCATGGGGGACCCACACGCTGCCACCCCTGAGGCAGGGGAAGGGGCCAGCAGACGGATGTCTTGGGCTGGAGCACCAAAGCACATGGTCCCAGGGCGACATGCTGGTGTGAGCTGAGCTTTGCCGGGCCAGCCTGGCCCCAGGGGCCACAGAGCCGCTGGGGAAGCACGGAGGACATGGCTGTTGCTGCTTGGGGTCGGCAGGAGCTGGCAGTTCTTTGCTTGCTGCTGTGTTTTCTGCTCCCGGCTGTGCTCGCCAGACCTCCATCCCCGGCACGCTGCGGCAGCACTTATGTCAGGAGGAAGACGAGGAGCAGAGAGGCTGGGGTGGTGCAAGACACTGGCACCCCAAGGCACCCCAGCACCCCAAGGAACCCCTCTGCTCCTGCCCACACCCAGTTGGGGGCTCGGCTGCCCCCAGCTCCTGGGCCCTGCAGAGCCCTGAACGGTCTCTTGGGTGCTTTGCCCTCTCTTAAGTGAGCAGGATTAATTTAGCCTTGTTAGAAACCCTTTTCAGGCTGAGAAGTCTGGAGCACCAGGTGGCAGGGGACAACACGTCTCCCCATGGCAGGCTACCGACAGGGACAGGCGGGTCCCTGAATCACACTACCTCGAAGGCGCTGATCCCGGGCATCCCTGCAGGTGCCCTTCCCACTCCTCCTGGAGCTGGTCCAGACCGTGTCCCCGCTGTGGCTGCGCTCCCCCAGAGTCGTGATGCTGGGTTGTAGATCTGTCCCCAAAGCCAGTGTCCCCAAGGGCTGGCTGGAGCGCTCCTCGCTGTGAGCGATAAGAATCACTCTAAGCATATACTTCCTTAAATCCCTTGAACTCCAGAATTAAAATAAGGATGTGGGATTTAAGTTGGAAGGGTTTGAAGCAGATATTTTTGTTATACATCATCATGCCTGTCACAAGTCTAAAATATTTGGAAGGGCTGTATAAATAGCCGTTTGATCACCTTTTCTCTGCTGGCTCCTGCTTCCCTCTATCTCACAGCTGCCATGGAGCAGGGAAACACATGTGGCACTTGGGAACATGCATTTTTACTTTCGATTACTTTCTGTGTTTCCATGAGAGATGCTGTCAAAAGCCTTGTTTCATCCAAAGTAGAAGACAGGAGAGGAGAGGAGAGGACCAGGACATGCGAGGCTGCTGCTTCCCTGAGTATCACTCAGACACCCGCAGACTGTCAGGATAAAATTGTTCGCACCAAAATGCTGTCACATTACTGGGAACTACACCATGCTCTGGGCAATTATTGTGTCAACCCAGAACTCCCAGAGTGGCAAATGGGAATTTTTGTGACATTTTCACTGGAGAGAGGGGCAAAATAAGCCAGAACCTGTTTCCCACCTTGGCAGCTGGACCAGCCGGGGAGGCCTGGGGGCATGGTTCAGGGTGCCCCATGTCTTCCTCCTCCTCACCCCGCTCCCAGGCATCACCCCAGGCCAGCAGCTGGTAGAGATGGTCTGCACCCTGAAAACACCCGCGAGGCATTGGGGGCTGGGGCCAGCTCTGATGCCGCCGTTTGTGGGTTTTTTTTTTTAAAGCTACGCCAAGAAGATGTTTCCGTTAAAAGACCTTCTGGGTCTAAGATGTGAATGCACAGCCACAGCCAGCCAGCTTGTCTCGGTTTCAGCTTAAAACCCGCCGCTGCCGGGCTGCCGGGGCCAGTGCCGCAGCCACTGGGAGATGAGAAACATTTGCCGTATGTTGAGGGATTACTGTATAAAACCGAGATGCTTGGCTGCACGCCAAGGTACAGGGTTTCCAAATAGAGTCTGAATCCTGGACAGAAAAGTTCCAACTAAATATAGCCATGACAGCCTCAGAGTTGACTTCTTTTTTTTTTTTTTGGGTTGAGTTCACTTAAAATAGCCTGGGTTTGGGTTTTTTTTGTGCCCTGTGGAGGGGGCAGGTAGAGGCATGTTTACAAACAGAGGTACAAACCCGAAGAGAAGGTGGGAGGGGGAACCTCACCCTTCCTCCCTCCTGCCCTGGGATGCCCCTGGGGGATGGAGGGGACACGGGCGCAAAGCCCCGGGGCTGCCTCCAGCCCCTCAGAGGAGGAGGAGGAACGAGGAGAGGCAGCTCTGGCCTCCTCTTCCTCGCACCCTGCCCAGGAAAGGGCTATCTGCCTAAAAACCATTGCACAGGACCAAAAAGCTGGGAGTGGCCCAGGACAGCACGGGGGACAAGAGACAAGCGGGTGGTCCTAAAGAAAGGCTGGTGGCTGCGGGGGCTCGCTCGCACAAAACTCAGCAAGAAGGAACTTCGGCGGGTGGTTTCGGCAGAGCTGGTCATGCTGCCAGGAGCGATGGGAGGCTGAGAAAAACTCGTCAAGGAGACGGTGTTTTCACTTGAAAAAGGCGATTTGGATTTTCTGGGCTGCCAGCCCTGCTCATGCCATGCCTGTCTGAGACGTGGGCTGGATTACTCAGCCATAGACCCATCGGCAAATGCAGAAACAAAATCAAAGCCCAGCACTGTGATGGAGCAAGGGGCTGGGATTTCAGCGGCACTGCACGCCGGCTGAGCCAGCCCTCGGAGTTGGCATGGAGCAGCTCTGGGTGCAATAAGTGAAACAGTTTTGCAAAAGCCCATAGAAAAAGCGAAAAAATTCTAAATATTGGGACGGGAAGGCAGGCGTCGGTTGTGCTCCTCACAGCGAGCACAGCGCGTCAGGAGGAAGCGTTGGAGAGAAAGTGGAGCTAACTCATCCTCAGCAACACCAGCAGCATCGCTCCGGCACAGTAGCCAGCCACGTGCACTTGAGGCAGCAGGATGCTGAAACCTCTTGAAAGGGCTGGGGGAAAAAACTCCCAGAAAGCCATAAGCCATTGGCTATATACTATCATACATATAATGTAATATATATAATAAGATACTGTTAATAAGCTTGATGTGAAAAAGGAGGTGAGATAAGCACCTACATGTGCATTGGCTTGCACAGCATCCGCAAGAGCTCTCCAGCACCTTTGTGTTGCAGGCAGTATTTTATTTATGGGTTCATAGCTCCTGGGACAGCTGATGGGAATATAAATTAAATAGATGCCTGAGATGGGCCTTAAATGAGGGCAGCCCTAGAAAACACGGGACGTCTGGGATGGGCCAGTATTGAATAATCAGAAGTTGTCCAAACGAAAAAAAAAACCCTGGGTTTGTAAATTCTTATGACAAGGCAGGAAAGCGGCCCGAGGTGTGATCCTGCCACAGCAACGGAGCTGCCGGGAGGGAGAAGTCCATGTCTGCAAAATTCATGTTCCTAAACAACGGCGCTGGGGAGGTCGGTGACATGGGGGAGGTACGGCTAATAATAACAAATACCACTGGAGTTATACCTTACATAGATAAAACCGCCGCTGGAACCAGCTTTCTGAGAGCCCAGTGAAAAGCTTTTGTTTAATTTATGGGGCTCAAGCTATATTTAGCCGGCAGATCCTTGGGGTTTTATCTGGGATCACTGCTCCAAGCCAGCAGCTGGAACATTTTAATTGTTTGCTCTGGGTTTGTTTTTTTTTTGCCAAACGGAGAAAAAGGAAAGCAGGTGCCAGGGTCTGACCCTGACGGCCTCCTGACACCCTTGGCAGCACCCCCCCGGGGCAGGGAGGGTGAATGGGCCTTGGGGTGGCTCTCTGCCTCCCGGGGGACCTTCTGGGGTGGTGCTGGGGGGGTTCCCAGGGCGAACCCTGTCCTCCAGCCTGGCCAGGACCCCATGTCCATCCCCAGCCCCTGCCAAAGGGCAGCAATCAGCGTGCGAGAACACGGGGTGGGGGGATGACACAGACTTCACCATGCACCGTGTCTCCCCATCCTTGGGTTGCTACAGCGATTTAAAAATAGCCTGGGTCATCCAGCGTGGAGAGAGCATCCCCTTCTTCCAGGAAAGTGAGAAGCGCTGCTCCAGGCCTGGGAACGTGCCTGCGTCCAGTGGGGGTTTTATTTGTTAGGAAAGCCCTTTGGTGTCTGCCTGGAGCGTGGATGAGAGGAGCCATCTGCTCGGGGACAGGCAGTGTTTATGCCTCCGCGCCAGAGACGGGCTCTGCGGACGCCTAGGCCCCAGCTCCCGTCGCCCCGCTCAGCCCCGGTGATGAATGCAGCTATCTCTGTTTAGGAAAACACCCGCTCTGCCGCGCCGGGATCTCCCACAGCAGCTCGGAAATATCCCCCCGGCCAGTGGCTGATGAGAGCGAGTGCAGCGTGGTGGCAGCTGGGACAGCCGTCTGCTGGGGGACTGGGGTCTGCCGGGGCGTCACGGCCGTGCGGGGCACCGGGCACACCATCAGCCCCTCTCCGGAGACATGCCCAGTGCTGAGCAGCATGCGTTGGGCAAGGGCTGAAGGGGTCGATGGCCACGGCAGAGCCACCGCCCCCACGGGGCAGCCCCGGTTTGGGGGACACCCCAGCACAGATGGGGTTTCGGGCCTTGCTGCTTCACCGCTGGCGCTCGGGGCTTCAGGCAGGCACCTCTCCCCGGGCTCCAGTGAAGGTATTGGCGCCTTGATGAGACCAAAAGGAGGCAATTAAAAGCCAAACAAAGCACCTCAGCCATGCACGTACTCCTGGGGTCAGGCCCAGCAGCCAGGGTGCTCCTGGACCCCCATCTGCCTGCGCTGACGAGAGGGGATGTGGGGTTGGGACTAAAGGGAAAAATTTTTAGGACAAGAAAAAGCCACTGTTTCCAACCTTTTTTTTTTTTTTTCTCCGCTCTCTTTTTTTTTCTCTTTTTCTCCTACAGAGTAAATCTTTTTTCATTTGGACCCTGCTGACACAAGTTTTGCACCCAAATGCTGGCAATTGCCCCTTTCCATCACTGGCCGGGGTGGCAAGCTAATTTTATCTTCCCTAGCCCCCCCCATCTCCTGGAGATTGTCCTATTGCAGCCAGGGAGTGCTACAAAATAGCACATCGCCCACTCATCCAGCCTCCTTCAAGGGAAATATTTATATTATGCCAAAGAGAGGGTTTCCATGGCAGTGATGACTTTAGCACCGTCGCCTTGGAAACCACTTGAGGCCATCTTGAAGGGTTTGAAAATACCCTTCAGAGACAAATAAGGAGCGGGAGTGGAAAGGCCGGCGGGATTAGAGCGGCGTTTTGGTCTCCCCCGGCTTGCCCGTTGGCACCTTGCCAACCCTCGCTGCCCCGGTGCCCACTCGTGGGTGGTGCTCCGGGTCTCTGCCTGTGCCGCCCATACGGGATGCTCCATAGCCCGCGTGTTGCTTCGTGAATGAACCCAGGACAAACGAACGAGGCACTTTGCAAACAGAAATGCTTCAGTGAGCACTTCCTCCAGCCTCCCAAGGTGCCAGGGCATTGCTCAGTGAGTGCGAGAGCTGCCTCCAGTACAGGAGGTGGCTTCGGGGACACCCTCCTGGGCCCATTGACGCCAGAGTGATGCCAGTGCCCACCCAGCCTCCAGTGCCAGCTGCTTTCGGAGGAACAAACCCCCAGGTCCCGTGCCTTTTTGGCAGCCCCAGTGTCCCCGTTACATGCAACAAGCCCCGTGTTTCTCCTGAGGAGCTGCCAAAATCTGAACCACCTGCAAGAAGCGGCTGCTGGCGTCAGAGCGCTCACCTGCGGTGGCAAAATCCAGAGAGGCCCCTTCCCTCCTCCGCATCATGCGTCTCCCACGGCTCAGCCCCCACATCCCACGGTTCGGCCAAACTAACGCTATCGGCCGTTTACTCTCCCAGCCTGCAGGAGCTCTGTCACCAGCGGCCAGCCCATCTGGCTCTCAAGGACACCCAGAACATGGCAGGGAAAGCAAAGCTTTCAGAGCAGATGGACGATGAGCTCCACAATGAAGCTGGTGGTGGCAGGGGCGGCCAGCAACGCTGCCTGCTCGAGCTATGGGATCACTTTCTTCTGGTTTTGCTCTCCATTTTGCTGAAAAATATTAGTCCCCATCTTAATTTAGTTTAGGGCAATCCAAAATACATTTTCTTCCACTTATCCACCAAGCCAGAGCTCTGCCCCTGGCACCCATGCTCAGCTCTGCAGTGCATCTCCAGTGCTGCCGGCTGCCTCCCACCCCTGGCTCCTTCACGCTGCCCCACGCCTGCCCCACGGCCAAAATCAGTCAAGCACGGACAACTCGGCCAGTTTTCCCACAAACAGCCATGCGATGCTTAGTCCCTCCACGGTATCCCAAGGGTAAGCCCAGCCATGGCGCTGGTGTGGGGGAAGCTTGTGTCTCCCCATTCCTGCTCCTAACTGCACCCACCCAAGGTGGGAGAAGGTGCATTTTGGGGGCACGATAGGGATGGGCTCACGGTGTCAGGGCACTCTGAGGATTTGCAGCCACGCGTCTGCCTGAAAAACAGTGGGTTTGTTCTGAATCAGCCTGGCCTGAGCGTGCCTTTAAGCCGGAGCCCGATGCCCACCCAGCTTCAAGGGAGGGTGGCTTCAGCCATCACTGCAGATCAGGGAAGCAGTGGCCGGCGGGGACAGAGCACCCTGCGGTACCCATCGGGGCACGGGTGCTGCATGGCAAGCTGGGCTGGCTGCACCCATAGGAACAGCAGTTTTGCCCTGCTGCTGCCAAGAAGCCCATGTACATGTAGTGATACTCTTACCCCTTTCCCAAGGGATCTCGGGCAAACCCCAAGAGCAGCCCCGTGCAGGCAGCATCGCAGCCCTCCTCGCAGTGACAGTCAGAAACCCATTTCTTTCGGGCTGTCTGCGTTGCTGGTGTTGCTGGGCACGAATCAGACAGTGCAGAGCTCTTTGGCTCCAGCACAGGAAAGCACTCAGCATGTGAAAATCCCTGTTTATATCGATGGAGCTTCTCACATCTCGAACCCCAAACGTGTGGGCTTGCGGCCAGCACAGTTCTTGCTTTGCCCAGGAGGGAGACCCCAGCACCTTGTGTGTGACAAAAATTCATGCCTGGTCCATATCAACCGAGGCGAGAGGCTGGGATGCAAAGCATAGAATTACAAGGGTAAATATTTATTCATGCACATAAGGTGTCCCAGATAAATTGGGGCACCCGAATGTGGTGTTGCAGGGGGTTCTCACACCCTTCAAGCAGTCAAGTACAACACGACTCCACTAATCACTAACACCCCCGCTACCAATTGTTGATCACCGTAAAACTTTGCAAAGCCACTATACTTCCGCAGCATCCCTGCCACTTGGCTATTGACCCCGGGCATCCCTGGCGTCAGTCTTGAGTCAGTCAGGGTTTCAAAGAAGTATCAAAGGGGCTGGGATCCTGGTGTTACCATGGCTGTCCTGGGTTATCTTTTATCCATCATAGACAGCTCTAGGCTTCCCAGAAGACAGAGTTCTTCTTACCAGGGCCAGGTTGTCCTTTAGTTTGTTTTATCCTAGAATCACAGAACCATAGAATGGTTTGGGTTGGAAGGGACCTCAAAGGCCATCCAGTCCCACCCCCCTGCCCTGGGCAGGGACACCTCCCACCAGACTAGGTTGCTCCAAGCCCCGTCCAGCCTGGCCTTGAACACCTCCAGGGATGGGGCAGCCACAGCTTCTCTGGGCAACCTGCTCCAGGGGCTCACCACCCTCACAGCAAAGAATTTCTTCCTCAAATCTCATCTAGATCTCCCCTCTTCCAGTGTACATCTGTTCCCCCTTGTGCTATGGCTCCCCTCCCTGACCCAGAGTCCCTCCCCAGCTCTCCTGGAGCCCCTTTAGGGACTGGAAGGGGCTGGAAGGTCTCCCCGGCGCCTTCTCCAGGCTGAACGCCCCCAGCTCTCTCAGCCTGTCCTCACAGCAGAGGGGCTCCAGCCCTCCCAGCATCTCCGGGGCCTCCTCTGGCCCGGCTCCAACACATCCAAGGGTTTTCCTTAAGCATGAACAATACCAGAGCCTCCAGTAAAATTCCACTGCCTTATTACATCGCGGCGTATCATGTGAATTAATACCTGAACAGAGTTACTGTACTTTCACGCTGTGAGGGCTGATGTAGCGGCGAGGGAAGGAGCTCTGGGGACCCTCTGGGGACCCTCTGGGGTGAGCTGGCGCAGGGAGCTGGGCTGGGTCTCCGTTCGGGGCTGGCACTCCCCAAACCGGCGGGGGTTACCGGGAGGGCAGGTGCCCCGCAGCCTCCCTCCTCCCGCGGGGGTCTGGCCCCCTCCTGCGGCCAGTCCCAGGGCTGCGCGGGGGACGGCGGGCGATCCGTTCCCTCCCCGGGGGGGGCTCACCGGGAAGGGACAACCAGGCGGGCAGCGCCTCCAGCCCCCGCCCCACCGTTCTCCCTTCCCCTCCCGCCCGTGCTCGGCCCCGCGCCGGGTCCCGACACAGAGAGACCGCCCCCGGCCCGCCCCCGCGCTCGGCCCTACATAGACGGCGGCGGTGCGCGCCCCGGCCCCGGCCCCGGCCCGCCCGGCTCCGCCATGGCCCAGGCGCTCCGGCTCTGCGCCGCCCTGGCCCTGGCCCTGCTGCCCGCCGCCGCCGCGCTGGACGTGGCGGGAGGTAAGCGCGGCCCCGACGGGGTGGGTGACCCCCCTTGACACCCCCCCGATGCTCCCTCCCCGTTGGGACTGGTGGCCCGGAGCCCTGCGGTGCGCTCCCCCCCCGCGCCGCGCCGCAGAGGACGGGGATGGGGAGCAGGTCCTGGCAGCAAGCGCTCCCAAAAACCAGGGCTTTTGCAGGACGTCCCGCAGGCTGTCGCACCCCGGGCCACGTTCTAGGCGTGCACTGGGTGGCTACTGACCAGGGCCCTGTGGCCACTCAGGATGGGGATGGGCAGCGGGAGCCGGGAGGGCAGGTCCCGTCCTTGGTGGGAGCTCTGCAGGGTGCGATCCTGCACAGCACGGGGCACCGGCGAGGCCCTCTGAGCTCTGGAAGGTGGGGTGCTGGAAGAATGGCTTTACTTGCCGCTTTCCCAGCTGCCACGGCAATGTCACCCTGCATTTAGTGATGCTAACGGCTTAAGACAGGTCTCAGGTGGGAGCTGGGTACCAGCACTCGCTGGGCAGCCAGGCCTGCACCGACGACCCTTCGGAGGAGATCCTCCTCCAGGACAGGGGAGACTGGCTGGGGGAGCCTCGGGCTGAGAGCTTCAGACCAGGAAGAAGATGGGTGCAGTCAGATCCGTGTGAGGAGCAGCGGGTGGCCGACTGCTGCTCCTTGCTGGGTGGAGGATGTAGCATAGCTCCATGGGTGCTGTGCCAGGTAGAGGTGAAGCTCTAGCAAAGGGTGGGGACAGCCCCCTTCAGGGGTGTCCCAAGAAGTCTGCCCACTCTTCCAAGCAAGGAACTGTTCTCTGCCTGATGACCAGCCCTCTGATGGCTGCATGGTGGCTCCAGTTGGGAGGAGAGTGAGGACCAGCATGTGTTTTGCTGTCTTCCTTCTGCTCCAAGCCACTCACTTCACTTCTCTTGTAGCCAAGTGGCAAAAGCATTTTCCAGAAGGCTTCCAGCACAGCAAGAGCCACCCTCCCACCCCTGTCCCCGAGGACTGCAGTGCTTCCCGTGCTGTCCTGTGCGAGTGGGCTGGTCCCCTGAGATTGGGCATTCGGACAAAACCCGAATCCTGAAGGGCTGCAAAGTCTTGGAAATGGCCTGTTCCCATACAGCTATAAGAGGGTGGCTTTAACTTAACAGCTCTGAGGTGAAACCCATGGGTGCCAGAAGAGGGGACACCCTGGGGGGAAGCAGAGTGTCAATAGGAAGCCTGGTTAAAACCTCAGGCTCTCCTTTTGCCTGCCAATGGCCTCCTGTGGTGTGAGGGCTGTTTCGTGACTCCTTGTAAGCAGAGTCTCGCGGCAGCACAGGCACTGTGATGCTTTTCCGGCCTCGGCTGCAGAAACAGGGAAGATGCAGCTTCCTAGAGTGTTTAAAATCTGCAATCTCGGCCTCTCCGGGCGGTGTGTAAACACCCTTATCTGAGCTGTTAATAAATTGCCCAGTTGTTTGGAGGGCCGCGCAGAGCATGTGACTGTTGACAGTGGGTCACAGCTGAGGGCTCCTGCCAGCTGGAGAGAGAAAATGCAGCTTTGCTGCTTGTGAGTGTGGAAAACAAG
Organism: Stercorarius parasiticus; assembly: GCA_013396915.1. NCBI lineage: Eukaryota > Metazoa > Chordata > Aves > Charadriiformes > Stercorariidae > Stercorarius > Stercorarius parasiticus. The sequence goes on along the minus strand of VWZL01004474.1, from coordinate 11,486 downwards.
CACCTCTGGGACTGATTTTTTTTTTTTCTCCTGATTAAGGTGCTGTGAAGCAGTGATCCTTCTTCCACCAGTTACTGAGTAGTCAGGCAAATTGGTTTGTGTTCTGATGTGTTTTTTTTAAACCATAGTCAAACAGGCTGATTCTTAGACTCTTTAGGCAGGGGTGAGGTTTAACTGGCTGATCCTCAAGGGCTGGCAAACCACCTTTCCTGAGCATCTGGGGGAGCACAGCAGTGAAATGGCAGGCGACTGTCATGTAGGAAGACTTTCCCAAAGACTTTACCGCTGCTGGGAGCTGCAGGCAAGCGCAGGAAGGCGTCTGGACTGGGCCACCTTCTCCTGTGTTCAGATCTGGTCCATTCCCTCTGCCCAGCTGACCTGCATCCCCTGGGGGTGGTCATCCATGATGGCACTGGTGCCAAGGGAGGGTATGGGCTCCCATGGGGAACGTAGCTGCTTGTCTTCCCTTGTGCTCCTCTGCTTTTCCTGGTAGTAACTTCCTTGTCTGGGGCTTGTTTGCTTGAGCTGCTTTGTCATCTGATGATTGGGACTGCACTGCCTGCCCAGTGCTTGTCCTTGTCCTTGCAGGGTCCCTCTGGAGTGACCCCAGCTGTGTCCCCCAGCTGTCCCACTGCCCGCCGGCCACAGCAGATGCTCAAGCTTTTAGGGAAATAAGACCCAGGGAGAGGAACTTGCAGCTTTGTGTCAGCACGGGCAAGGCAGATGACTTCCATTTGCATTTGGGCCTCCCACTGTGACACCGAGTGTGTTTTGAAGCTCCTGCAGCAGCATTACGCTGATCCGATGAGAGCGAACGCCTCCCAGAGCGGGAAAAGCCATGGGCAGGAGCAGGCTCCAAGGAGCCTGGAGTTTTAAACCACTGAGAAGCTGTTCAAAGTACTGAGGTGTCTTTTTTTCGTTCCTGTAGAGTGTGGCCAGTATACGAACAAGAGCTGTGAGGAGTGTCTGAAAAATGTCACCGTAAGTAGCAGCAGTAAAACTCCCAACCTCTCGTGATGCCTCAAAAGGTGGCGTGGGCTTTGTGGGTTGTAATGGAGCCGTTTCCCTCTTGGAAGGGGGGCTGCTCCCCTGCCCTTGTCCTGAGCACACTGCAAATGGCACCCACCCATGATGGTGAGAGGGCAACTCCTCCTCGGTGCTCTGGGAAGAGGTTGCTAGAAACTGCTTGGGTTTTGTTGTATGCTTTTGCGAGTGAAGTAATGGAATTGCCAAGCTCCTCTTCATGGATGGGAGACTCTGGCAGGGGGACAGTGGTGAAGGAGCTGAGTGGGCTGGGCTGGCTGCTCAAGCTGCCCCTCCACCTGTGTCTGTGGCACTGGGTGGGTGCGGGATGCGTACCTGTGTCCTGCCAACCTCCTCCACCGCCTTATCTCTGGTATCAGCAAACGTGAACTTGAGTCACATCTCATAACTGACTTAGCCAGAACCAGTTTGACCAAACCCAACCAAATGCTGGCATTGGGGGTTGAAGCCACCAGGAGAGGAAGGTGCAAAGCTGCTGCAGGTAGTCTGGCTGGGAAGGACCAGGGAGGGCACACACAAACCTCTCCTGCTCATCTGCTCTGTGCTGAGTGGCTTTTCTCAAAGGCTTTCTTATTATCCCCAAAATGCCGTGTGTAATAAATATGAAGAATTTAGTGATTACTACCATCATGCAAGCCAGGAGAAGGGTTCTCGGCATCTTTACTTGCCCTAGAAATCTGCGTTCCCTTCACCTGCCTCTCCTGGTGCCAGCAATCCTGATGCAGCCTGTGCTGAGCGAACACAAGTGTTACTCCCGAGCATCCCATTGCTGCTGGGTGGTACCTGGCTTTCGGGAGCAGGCGGTGGTGGCCCTGTGTTACCATGGCTAGCAGCACTGCCACACACCAGTAACACTGTGCTGTTCCTGTGTCCCAGTGCCTGTGGTGTGCCAGCAGCGGGAGGTGCGTGGAGTACCCCGTCCGAAGAGTCCTTCCCCGGGCTGACCTCTGTGAGCTCCGCTCTGCGCGCTGGGGAGTCTGCTGGGGTAAGTGGATTGTGCTCGAATGACGACTGCCTTCCATGCGTGCTGCTAAACGGCACCAACTGCTGCTCGCGCTAGTGCTAATGGGAGGTTTCCCTTGCCTCCCTTTCTCACTGCTGGTGTAGCAATGACAGGCTGAAGTCTATCAGGGTTCTGCAAACTTCCTGAAGCGTGGGCGAGAAAGTGGAGTGTGAGCAGTTCCCTGCCTTCTGGCAAGAAGGACCCGTGGGGTTTTAGCTACTCTAAATACGCTCCTCATGCTTTGGTGTGATGGAGGCTTCTGCATGTGGCCAGCGCCTAGGAACAAGAGGCAAAGGCGCTCTGCAGGCAGCTGCCTGCGCAACCCTTCCCGGCGCTCAAAGCGTGGACACCAGAGGCTGACTCTTCAGCAGGTCTCTCCTCCGCACCCCATGTGTTGTTCCTTGCACAGCTTCTGGCTCTTCACCTTTAGCAGTGCGGCTGCCGTCCTAGGCGGGCTGTTAAAATTCATGGGGGCTCTTGCGACCAGAAATGAGATGACTTCTCTGGAAGCCCACGTGGATTTCTTCTAGTGCTGAGCGTGCTGCGGCCCTGCTCAGCTCTTGTCTACCTGAGAAAATACCCTCTTCCAAAACTAGCCAGGCATAAGCTGTGCTGCAGCTGGCTGCCTGCAACCAGGTCACCTCCAGGAGCTTTTTCTGGCTGCCTTTCCTCCTTGGTGCTCTGTTTCCGGGTGGGTTTCTGGAAAGATTAGTGTCTTGATTAGGCCAAGCATGCTCATGCTCAGACAGGACCCAGCTTTTGGGGGCTGGGGCAGCTAGGAAGCAAGATGGGGCTTGATTTCGCTCACCTTCCCCTTGATGGGGAATGTGGAGTTGCATTGTGGTCGCCTGACATCTATTGTGCTTGAGGCTGGGCTCTCTTCTCTACCCACAGGAGAGCTAAAACCACTCCCATACCTTGTGGAGGAAGAATCGCCTCTTTGTGAGCACTACAGTATGCTTTTCTGACATTTGTGTAAGACCTTGAAATACTAGTTTTTATGTGTGTGGCTTCACAAAAGGTTTCATTATAGAAGAACGCATTCCGTAGCTTGTAAAACTCGCTTTAGAGGAGATTAGTCCTGCGGGAGATTAGCTCTTAAATGAGTTTGCATTTTTAGTGTGTGTGTGCGTGACTTAAGCCTTCATCATCAGGTGGGGGAGTGCCCGGTGCTCTGCCATGGACCTCTCTCTGTGGGAAGGCGTGATCTGAACCCCAGGCTCACCCTGAAAGCCAAGGTTTCAGAAGCACTAATACAGACGTGTGCTGGTGGAGAGATTCCCTTTTGAGCTGATCTGAAGCTCTCAATGAAGCAGGAGCTGCAGGCTTGGAAAACAACTTCAGTGGTGGAGTCAGCTCAGCCTGGAGCACTCCGATAAGGCTGCTGAGTACCTGCAGCGAGGGGACAGGCAGGCATCTCCTGAAACACCCTGGAACGCACCACATGCGGTGCTCAGGCTTTCTCCTGGCCTCGGGGTCTGAGCCGCATGGAAAAGAGGGATGAGAAGTGCTCTGAGCAGGCGCAGGTGCACTAGGATTTCTGCAGCCTGGCTGCAGTGTGTGAACTGGTTCCTAAATAAATATTTCCACAGGCAAAAGTCTCTGAACAGTCTGAATCATACTTGGAAGAAACCCCTCTTTGTTTCAAAGGATTTCAGGTGATGTCTAGATATGTCCATTTTGGCTGGTGTCTCTGCTGCTGTTATTGCAGGAGCTGAGTAGGATGACTGCCTGCCTCCCTGGGGCCGGGGCTGAAGGCTGCTGCTTCACCACCACATCCCAGTGGGTTTTGTGCTGTGCGTGCGTGAGCAGATCCCCCGAGCTCTGGGGACAGATGGTGGTGGGGTGCAGGAAGCAGCCTTCCACCTTCAGCTGCACTGCTGGCCCCGAACCGATGAATCCCAATGGATTTTTGTCTCACTTTCTCTCACCCAAGGACTCCAGACACCCCATAAGTGCCTCCAGTCCACTGTTGTCTCATCTTAAGTGACTTCTGAGGCTGGTTCCTGTGGGTAGTAACTCCAGTGCCAGCTGTGGCCTCTCTGTTGGAGGTTGCTCCTCAGCACTCAAGCCTCCAGGTATTTTCCCTTGATGGGTTACTGTTCAGCTGGATTAGTAATTAAGACAGCTTTGCTCCTGTTTCTGCCAGAGGAGTTTGACCCGAGTGCATCTGTTCTTGCCTTTCTTCATAGCCAGTAGCTGAGTGCTATAGTTAGCACCTACATATACTCTGTTGGTGTATACGTGGTGTGTACGTGCTGTGCCAACACTTGGTGTACCTATAGATAAGGATGTCCATCTTGCTTTCCCACGCTGTTACACATGTCTCCAGCCCAGTGACTGAAGCTGCTGGTGACAGTGGCTGTATGCTTGTAAATATTGTAGCTGCAGGCAGCCATGCATGTGTGTGCTAAATGTCTTTTGTCAAATCCTTTAGTGAACTTTGAAGCCCTGATCATTGCGATGTCTGTGGTGGGAGGAACGATCCTTATCATGTTGGGGGTCTGCTGCTGCTGCTGCTGTTGTAAGAAAAAGAGCAAAAAGCAAGTATCGGAGGGTTTCCCTGTTTTCTCGGAGTAGCTCAGATGCAACCACATGCTGTTGCAGAACTGAGTGCCAGGCACTGCTAACAGGCTCTTCTGTCTGTCAGGCCAGACAAGGATGAGGAGAGAGCAGCCAGGGAGCGGGAGAAGAGGCGGGTGCGGCAGGAGGAGAGGTGAGGTTGCCCCCCCAGCCCCTGCTCCCCTGTGAGCGAGCCACACTGCCTCAGGCTGCAGGATGATTTGGCTCTTGCCTGTACTGCCAAACGTGATGCCAGGAGGCACGTGGGGCTTGACACATGCAGTCAGTGGCTGTTTCAACCCTAGCTCAAACGTAAACCTCATGAGCAACGTCTTTCTGGGATGACTCATGGATGCAGCATCACAACAGTGCTGTGTATCCGACTCCCCGAGGGCTGCTGATGTGGTGTGGGCTCTGGTGGTCCCCAGTGCCTCTGGGAGGTGGGCGGTGGGAGGCTGAGCAAACCCGGCAGCCTGGAGCTCCCTGGGTTGGGAAGAAGAAAGGAGCTGTAGCTCCTCTTGCTTGGTTTTGTATCGCCAGTCACTGACTCCTGGGTTTTCTGTTTGCTTCTTGCAGGAGAGCAGAGATGAAATCACGGCATGATGAAATCCGAAGAAAATACGGTACAGTGCTGACATGAGCGATTCAGAGTAGGCTTTAGATCAAGCAGCCGCAGTAACTGTGTTCCTTGCTATGGTTACAGCTGCAGAGGAGACCTGGCCAGCAGGGAAAACAGTCTCCGCTTCCCCTGTCTCAGTGAATTTCTCTCTTGCCCTCTGGGAGCAAGTGTAGAGATGCTTGAGTCATGGCACGTGACCCCACACAAGTGCTGCTCCTCTTGGGCAGGGAAGAGGGATTGTTTAACACTCCCTGGGACCTGCGTCTTCCGAACTCACCATGTGGGAAAAGCTGCCGGGGCCTGAGTGGAGGGGAGAAGCAGAAGCTGGTAGACACAGCACCAGCTGTAATGCTGCTGCCCTTCAGGCATGGCCCTCCGGCAGCCCTGTGGCCACTCTGGAACCCTGGGGTGGGGAGCCAGGCAGGAGCCTGAGTGCCCACAGCTGCAGGAGCAGAGAGCAGGCACCAGCCTGACCGCAGAGCCAGTCCTCTGTGCCGGCAGCGGTTCCCTGGGAGGTGGCTCTGTCCCCTGGTGCTGGGAGTGCTCCCTCCTGGGGCTGGACTGTCCTTCAGGGGAGTCCCATGGCTCCGGGTGAGGATCTGCCTGAAGGAGCAGCAGCCTGGAAGGAAGGGGGGAGCAGCCAGTCACTGGGAGCTGGTGAGGGGTCTTTCCTGCCTGCCTGTTGGGGCTGCTGGGGGCTCTACCAGGGTGGCCATGGAGCAGGGAGCAGTAGGGCTCAGGCACACTGAGTGTGGTGGTCTCTGTCTTTGAGGGGGGCTGTAGGATAAGCTGGAGACCCTTCAGCTGGAGTCCCTGCAGCTGCTGCCTGCTGCAGGTCCAGGTTGGGCAGGAGATCCAGGGACATCTGGCTGGGCTGGCTCCTCTGGGGGAGGAAGAGCAGGCAAAGCTGTGCCTGAAGGAGCCCTTGGTGGGGGAAGCACCTGCTCCTGGAGGTGGAGGAGCTGTGCTCCAGGACTGTCTTGCTGTGACAGGGCTCTGTCCTGCTGCAGCCTGACAACAGAGTTTGCAATCTTGTCCTTTCTGGCTGTTGGGCCAGTGTTGGGCTGGGTCTGGGAAAGCAGCCAACAGAGTGGCATGGGGGCTTGTCACTGGCCCAGGAGTCCAGGCAGCCCCGTGCCCTGCCTTGCTGTCTCCCGGCCTGGAGATGTAGGAGTAGGGGAGCAAGTGTAAGAACAGTTTTAACTGCTGGCTGAGGCTAAACCGTGACAAATTTGGGTCTGGGCTCTCTGCTTCCAAGTCCAGTCCGACAGAAGGAACTTGCAGGAGGAGTGCTCTGGAAGAGCAGTTGTGCTGCTTTACCTGGGAGAGGAGCTTGCCATCAGGTCAAGCTTCCTAATGGATCTCTCCTCTTGTGCAGAGGAGGAGAGTGAAATAGCGCTGATGGCATGCACAGCTCGAATAAGAGCACGTCTTTCGGAAGGACTGCAGGACAGGAGACTGGGTGAAGCACGAATGGCAGAGTTGTTACCAAGAACTAGGTTTCTGGCTGTCTGTGACTGGCATGGCTGCTGTCTGAACTGCTGTCTCTTCTCCTCTAGGCCTGTTCAAGGAAGAGAACCCTTATGCAAAATTTGAGAATTAGCATCTCCAGACTTGCCCACCCCAGTGAACAGTGCCTTCCCACAGAGCCGCAGGACTCCACACTCCCCTTGCTACAAGGAGACCACCGTGGTGCCAGTTCCCACTTCAGCTGCCACAGAAATCTTGGTGACACTACTGTCCCCACTCCAGATGCTCGGTTTGCTCCAGAGCTTTGCTCTTGCTCTGCTGGTGCAAGAAAACGTGGTGGCAATACCAGAGGATGACACGTTTCTTCTCACTCACACCTGGGGTGGTAATGGAGTCCAAAGCAATGCAAATAACAGCCCTTGTCCCTGGCCAAGGGCAAAACCAACCTTACGCATCTTTCTTGCTCCTGCGTCACCAAATGCCCTTCATGCACACAGACCCAGGCTCTTCTGTCACCCCTCTTTCTTTTTTCTTTTTTTTTCTTTTAGTATAGGCAAAAGCCAGCAAGAGTTTCTTGACGTGTCGGTCAGCAGGAGGCCTTGGCTGTTACTCCAGATGCCTGCACTTCTCCCAGCACATTAGCATTCCTTTCAAAAAGCACAGGTTTCTGGTTATTTCGGGACTCCAGGAGGAAGGTCCCACATGCACGTTCTCACTTGCAACTAATCTGGGGAAATGCCCCAACTCTCCTACCTCTCTGTGCCTTTCTAGAAGGGTGGTCTCCTGGGCTTGATGGCCACGGCTGATAGCAATACTGTAGGATTCAGATGCATTTACAATATGTTGACTACATATTAAACTGATTTGATTACTATCCTAGTCTGAAAGAGTTTAATTCTGCTTCGGCACCAGGTATGGGTTGGCAGCGATGGCTGATGGAGTTGACACTGTTATGTGGCCCTGATGGGGTTGCTGAGGGAGGCAGAAGCAAGGCTGCCTTGAACTCTTGCTGGGCTTGAAAGGAGGAGTCTTTTAGCTTTAAGCTAAAAGAGGGGAGATCTAGACTAGATATATGGAAGAATTTTTTTATGCTGAGGGTGGTGAAATACTTGCCCAGGTTGCGCAGAGAGGTGGTTGATGTCCCATCCCTGGAAACATTCTGGGTCAGGCTGGGATGGGGCTCTGAGCAACCTGATCCAGTTGAAGATGTCCCTGCTCATGGCAGGGGGGGTTGTACTAGGTGATCTTTAAAGGTCCCTTCCCACCCAAACCATTCTATGTTTAGGTGTTAGGAAAAGCTGGATGTTGGCAGTAATGCTGCTCTCTAGGAAAGGAGCTGTGTCTCTGCAAGAGCTTGGCCTGTGTCCCCTAGCACCCCTGAGAGCCCTTGTCTAAGTGGGGTGGCCTGGGGGGCTCCTGGCAGTGTTGGGCACAGAATAAACTCTGTGCTGTGTTACCTGGGTAAGGGACGCAGGAGTGGGGAAAGGAGGATGGGACCTGACTGCTCTTATATGGTCCTATACTTGACCAAAATTGGCTTTGCAGTATGAAGAAGCCTTGCATGCAAGCAATGCATCTCCCTTGATAGGTTTGTCTAAGAAAAGCCAACTATTGCCTTCTGCTAGGTGGGATGACTCGCTCTGGGCTGCAGATGGGAGCATTTATGTGGGTTTGTATAAAGTGCTCTGTTTGCATTGCCAGGCTTATGGCCCTCGGACACAAACTGCTCGAGCTGAACTTCTGAAGCTAAATCAGCTGTGAAACCTTACTGCTGCTGGCTGAGCTGTGCGCTGGCTGCCAGAATCTGGCTGGCTTTTGCCAGGATGGCCAGAGATGCAAGACTTGCAGGTGAATTTTAATCTAGGCCCTCTCTGGCTGCTGCCAGAAGATACTCTGCTTCAGGTGGTAGAAACAAAGTGAACTGCTGAATAACCTGGTCTGTAACCTGGGCTCCTGATAGTGTGAACTAGGCTGCAGTGCCAAGCTCTCGTGGGTGCTCTCCCATAGAATCATAGAATCTTCATGGTTGGAAAGGACCTTTGAGATCATCGAGTCCAACCATACACGCACAAAAAAACCCACCCCTACAATCTCTGTCACTAGAGCATGCCCTGAAGTACTCAATCTAGACGTTTCTTAAATACCTCTAGGGATGGTGACTCAGCCACCTCCCTGGGCAGGCTGTTCCAGTGCCTGACCACTCTTTCAGTAAAGTAATTCTTCCTAATATCTAATCTAAACCTCCCCTGCCGCAACTTCAGACCATTTCCTCTGGTCCTGTCATTATTCACCTGGGAGAAGAGGCCAACACCCACCTCTCTACAACCTCCTTTCAGGTAGTTGTAGAGGGCAATGAGGTCTCCCCTCAGCCTCCTCTTCTCCAAGCTAAACATGCCCAGTTCCCTCAGCCTCTCCTCATATGGCTTGGTCTCCAAACCCCTCACCAGCTTGGTAGCTCTCCTCTGGACCCGCTCCAGCACTTCAATGTCCCTCTTGTACAGAGGGGCCCAGAACTGAACACAGTACTCGAGGTGAGGCCTCACCAGTGCTGAGTACAGAGGTACGATCACTTCCCTGCTCCTGCTGGCCACGCTATTCCTGATACAAGCCAGACCCATCTTCCGTCCTAGTCCATTGGGCTGGCTGGACAGGGACTGCATCCCTTGTGCTGCTGGTCAAGAGTGGTGGGAAGTGGTGACAGCATCTTATTTGGTTCCCCCTCCCTTTGCAGGGCTGGGAGATGATGCTTTAAAGAAATCCTCGATGCCCTGCGTTTGGTTTTGAGCTCCTTGCGCAGACTGCCCTGTTCACATGGAAAACAAAGCGTGGAGCCCTGCAAGGTGAAGTGAAAATGCTGATAAAGACCATGGTTGTGCCCTGTGCTTTACTGGGTACAGTGACCTGGAGAGGCTGTGGTCCCCCTGCCAGACAAAGATGGGGGCGACACTATGGGAGCTTTGTTTAAGAACAAGCAATGTATGGGGGCAGCTGGTGCTAAACTGCAAAGTCGTTAGAGCTGCCTTTACCCCTCGCAGGCTGCAACAGGCTTCGGGTCCCATCCTGCCCTGGGGACTGGGACCAGTATAATCCCTTTGAGCTACCTGAGCACTTCCACTGGCCCCACAATCAGCACTAAGGAGTGGTGCTTCAAAAACCAGCAGGGATGGGGGATCCCCGCAAGCAGGGTCCCCTTGCCAGGACCCGACTCATTCCAGGCTCTGTCCTCCTCTGCTGAACCAGGGCAGCAGAAGGACCTGCTCCACCTGGGGAACCAGGTCCCTGCCTGGATGGAGCATAACTGTGCCCTGGGGACAAGCAGAGGGCACGGCGTGCTGCCAGGGCAGCAGCAGTTACTGCTGGGCAGAAGCGCTGTGTCCTCTGCTCGCACCCTGGGCTCCAGCATCCCCGGTCCCAGGGCTGCCTCCCATAGCCTGTGATGGAGCTCCTGCTAATTTTTCTAATTAATCCTGTGAAGGTTGCTGTGGGCAGGTATTGTGTGGCTGATGCACTGCAAAGCTGGTGATCCCTTGGTTTGGCTAGCCCATGGCGGGGAGGTGAAGCTGGGTCTTTCAGTGGCTGAGATGCCTGCCCAGGTCCGGGAAGAAGTATGTTCACACTGTAATCAAGAGCTGAGCCTGGCATCTAAAAAGACCCTTCATGAGGATTAATCAGTCATTTGCGAGGCTGCTGTGCTGTGAAGGTTGCCCTGCTCGCGGCAGGGGAGCAGATGGCGATGGGGATGGCACGGCTGAGGGGTGCGACAGTGTGCCCCACCGCCCACGGGGTGCACGGCCGAGGACGACGGGCACTCGGAGCATGGACGAGGGCACTTGGAAAGAAGGGTGTAACAGGGAGTCTGGCTTTGAGCCACAGGATGGTTGCACATATAAGGGTGCCGCAACTGTGGGACAGCCCTGCACGAAAAGGCCAGACGAAGCTGGCGCTGGGCCAGTTCCCAGGGCAGGGCTTGGCTGCTCTGCCGGGTAATAGGAAAGGTGGGACAAAGAGCTGATGCCCTGAGGAAGGTGAAATCCCTGGGTAAAGGCCAAGCTGTGAGCAGGGGCTCCCCGCCTGCAGGTGGAGGATGACTGTGCTAGGGTGGCCTGCCGCTCTTGTGGCCATGGCGGCAGCAGCAGCAGGGCCCCACAGGTCCCCAGCGCCGGAGATTCTCTGCTGAGCGTGGGGAACGCAGCCCACCCGTGTGCGGCCAGCAAGTCCAGAGCCTGTCCAAGCAGCGGGACAGCGGCGGATGCGGCCAGCTCCGCTACTCACCGGAGACCACCGAAGACTCATCATGGCTGCAGAGGGCCCGGGAGGAAGAGCCGCGCTCAGGGGATCATGTGCGCTGCCTCCCCTGGTTCCACTTCTCAGCAGAGAAGCCGGGCCCCCAGGGTCCCTCTGAAATAAAAACACTGGGGATGCTGAGAGGGGCTGCATCTGGTTCCCTCCCTGATGGTTTGCTCAGTGCTGCAAAACTGGGGGAGTGGGAGGGATATGGCCCTGAAACTTCGGGAGAGGGAGGGATGTGGCTGCGGGAAGCTCAAGAACTGGTAGAGAGGGAAGAATGTGGATGTTGGAACTGGAGGAGAGGGGCCATTACTGGTTTCTTCCATCCCTCTCCCTGTGGGGATGCACTCCAGGAAGGGGAATGGAAAGGCAGAGTCCCCTGGGACTGCTGGGGGGAAGCAGCCCTGGCACAGCCACCTACCGAAGAGCAGCTACGTGAGCCGCCCACAGGAGAAGCGGCCCCAGCCAGGGTGTGCCTTGTTATTTCATAGAATCACAGAA
>VWZL01004473.1:151067-200904 GCA_013396915.1 Stercorarius parasiticus | reverse complement strand
AACCCTTGACAAGCCGTCCCAATCTTTCTTCATTGCCCTAGACTTCTACTCTCCAGCTCATCACTGTCTGCCTGTAAGATCAAAAAGAGGGTAACAATCTGAGGGACATATTAGGCCAGGAAGCTTCCCGGTTATACCCTTAACACGGGCCCCAGGGAGGCAGCAGACCTCCCTGTGGGAAGGGTCCAGCCTGCATATGGAACCCTCAGTTCCCCTCAGAATGGAACCCCCTATGACTATCGCCCTCCTCCCTGCTCTTCACAGAAGCAGTCCAACAGATGTTTTCACTACTGTCAGTAGGGTTGTTTTCCACGGTTCCTGCTCTTCAGGTAGCCTGAATACCAAATAGCCTGCTAGCCCCCTTTGATGAAAAAAACCAACCAAAACCCCTGACTGTGCAGCAACACTCCAAGTAGGAGGCACCTCTCTGCTGGGCATCAGGGAAAGACACACTTCTGTTTTTTTAAGAAATCTTTCCCCCCCTCCCCATTGTATTATTAATGATGCTTACATGGCAAAACTAACAATTTTATTTCAAAGGGATGCTTTATGAAGGCGTGCTGCTGATAAATTCAGTCAGACTTTTCTGGCATAAGAGTCTACTGAGCACTACTTTAAAAAATGAAGGAAATAAAAAAGACCCTTAAGCGCCATCAGAAATAGGCAGCAACTCATAAAAAGGTATTTAATATGCTGGGGCATTGTTTCTCCACCTCCATTCGTCAACAGCCCGTGTGCCGATTTGGTCACAGACTGCAATCATGGTGAGCATCTCAAACCAAAAGTACCAACAATCTGATAAAACAACTGCCTGGGTTTTGCTTAAAAATAATTGAAACTGATATAGAAATGCACACTTAGTTAGCCCACTGGCAAAATGAAGATGATACTTCAATCTTCAAATCTATGTTTTATATATAGGTTTCACATTTTTGAAAACCTCCACTAAATATATACAGTATAATTTTGTACTTCAGCATTTCACGCTTTTTACAGAAATACTGTGAATGAAAGAAATTGAGTATCAAACTCTGTTTGTGTTGTATGTATATATATTCTCATAGGTATTTAGTGGCAAGTTATTAAATGTCACTATTCATTGAGACAGTACATTTTATGTCTGTCTTAAAGAAAAAACAAAACATCACACCACTATCTAAAGTTTGTAGCTTTGCACGGCAATATTTCAGACCCTCACTTCAGTATCAATGGTTTCTTCATCTACACTTACATGTTCAGAAATAGAAGTGGTGAAGCAAAACATTACCTGTGTTTTAGTGAGCTGTAACTTGTCAAACTGCAGCGGCAGTGATGGTGCCACCACCACACCAGGAAGCACAACTGCCTGGTCCACACCTTTCCTTCTGTAATCCTAAGCTTCTGACATAAATAGTAAAAAAGTTGCAGTGCTGTCTCTCCATTTGAGCTTGGTCCTAAGCATGCTCAGTTTAGGTCATACAGACCATGACAGTAAGCAAAGCTACCCAAGGCTGCACTCCAAAGAAACAGATATTTGATGAGAACTGACAGACCCTAACCTGATAAAAGCAAAGCCTTGCAAGATCCACACTTTCAACTATGACTTCTAACAATATCTAAATGGGTATTACTATTTTCTGTAGTGACTCCAATTATTCAGTGTCAGGAGTGGGATCATGAGACACACATAATCTGAAAGAAAACTATAAAAGTTTAAACACGATCTATGGGGTTTTTGTCTTTAAGAGTAGTCACTTTTAATTAAGTAAATCTTGATCATGCCATGAGTCTAAAAATCAGGAAGTTTAAAAACCTCTCACTTGTCTCTTCTCCCCACCATCCCAATAGAGATGCATACATTTCAATAAGGCAGCTGTTCTTCACAGATACTGAATCACAGCTTAAGTCACAGGGAATTATGTGTTCAGCATTTCTCTACATCAAATTACATACATAGGCATCTAATAATTATTTACATTGGAAAACACAGGTCCGAAGGTGAGTATAGCAGCATTGTATATACCTTATCTATCAACTAAGCACAGTATTCACTTTGCTAGCCATCTTCTGTAGAGTGCTTTAAGGCCCCCAGACATTAGCCCAAAGCAAAACCTCATTCTCTCCATTTAATTACCTGTCTTTTCAGACTTACTGTGATCAAAATGACCGAGTTAAACCAAATGGTTACTAGTAACAGGAGACTGTTGTTAACCAGCAAGCTAAGGTGGGTGTGTGTGCGTAGAGTTCAGGAGAAAAAGATGCTGCTGCATGCTGTTTGCTTCTCCAATGTGAATTTATAAGGGGGAGTGAAAGTGCAATATCAAGTGAACTAGCAAGAATCGAAAGGATTGAAAACCCAGGAACCAATGAAATCAAAGAGGAATGGAAAATGGATTCAGCCCTAAAAAGATAAAATTATTTAACAACTTATTAAAACTGTTCATCATCCTAATTAAAATCCAAGTGCCTAGAAAAAAAGTGGCACAAGAAAGGTAATTATTTATAAGGAGACTTTAAAAAGCCATTTACTGTCAATTTGGGAGAGAATCAGACTGAAAGAGTTGGTAGTAAAAATAAATTGTTTGTTTATTCATAAAACTTATTTTGGTCTAGCATACCACTAAGAATCCCCAACATCTGCTCAGGGCAGCTGTAAGTAACATTAGGAACACTCAGCCAATTTATATCTTTCTTTTTTATTAAAAAATAAACAGGTATTTCTAAATTATTCACTACTAAATTAACATCAAGAAGTTACACATTTTGTGGAAAGGCGTCTACAAGCTTAGTATGAACATGATGATCTAAACCTTTCTACGTTTCATTGACTACTTTACTCTTTATGTGATGTCCCACCTAATTTAGCAAATGAAAACGTAGGAAACTACAAGCCATACCAGAGTTGCGGCCATGAATAATACAGAATGCATTGCCGATACCTCAAATGCCATACTAGTAACCTCCTTCCAACTTGAACGGATTCTTTTCTTACCTTCCCTTTGTCTTCCGCCACTTAAAATTCCATTCAAATAATCTTAACTCCTTTCTTGCTTCTGTCTTTCATGAACCTCACGAAATCTCAACTGGGAGAACCCTTCTCTGAATTATTTCTGAGTAACAAAATGCAGTGGTGTTAGTAATTAATAATTGTTTGTTCTCATCTGCAGCACTTCTATACATAGATTGCAAAGTGATCTCCATGTTCCTGTGTTTCACTCCAAAACTGTTCTTAAGACAGCAAAAAAAGGCACAGGAGCCCTTCAAACCTAAAGGCCTCTCTTTACCCCTCACTTATATTTTTTTTTTTTTTTGTACTTAATCTCTTGAACATTTCAGTAGAAATTACTTTCTTCCTAGGTTTCTCTCCTGCCTTCAGTTTTTACTTCCTAGTACAAGCAAGTCCCTGCAAATGAACTCGCCAAGAAGTCGTTTGAAAGCACAGAATAGCTCTGTTTATTTTACTAGGACTTTTTTGGTTTACTTCTAAGCAACAAACCAGCATTTCTGCATTACAGTCTGGAGACAGTAAGTTTAAAGCTAAGTGAGCTGTAATTCTAACCCAGGCGCTGGAAATCACTGGAAATGACATTGCTACAATAGCACATTGTCCATCCAGCTGAAGTTCCCAGAGGAGCCTGCCTCGAAGCTGCAACCGTGCTGCAACTGGCAACCAAGCAAACTGCTGTGAAGCTACATTTGCTTACATCCAGAGAAGCTGCAAACACATTACCCGAATACAACATAAAAGTAACCAGTCAGATACCAACAGCATTTACTTGCTATCTTGTCATCAGAGCACCACCTGAAAATGCTACCCCTCTTCTTACAGGGGACCAAGAGCCATGAGAAACGTGGCACCCCCTTCCATCGCTCTCCACCCAGCTGCTTTCTCATCCTGGGGCTTGGGTTTGTTTCAAAGCTTCATTTATGTGTAAGGCTTTGTGTTTCCTTTGAGCTCTCTATACGTCCATTTTCCAGTGGGAAGCAGGCTTTTGAAGATATATGATTCATTATTTTGCATTGCATAATTTAAGTTTAATGTGCTGCATAGAATATGGAACATCATCATCTGTTTCCTTTTTGGTCCACTAGAGATGGATTAACAAATCTTCTTGATAAACTACAAGGCTTCACCTCTGTGATGTTTGGGATAGGCTGGTAAATTGGACATTGGATTGGCAGTGTAACTGCAAAGGTGACGGAAGGAAGACTTTTTGCTTAAGAAAGAGTCCTGCCATCATTAAGGAGGAAGTTTTTCTACATCTTAGATTTAGGGAGAACTCAACTTGAGAAATCAGCTGCAGTTGTACACTGCAGGGAAATCACTTTATAGCACAAATGCTAGAGGGGAAGAAACATCAAAAGTGCATATGACAATCAGATGTCAGATCCCTGTTGACTTGCCATGAAGACTATGGACTTTGCTGTCATCTTCGTCTTTGAAAAAATCCTCTCAAAAGCAGGACTGTTACAGGCAGCTCTGGGAAAGGTATTGTCTCTGGTAACTATAAAGTAAGCATAGTCAGAAACTAGAAATTGTCTTATCTGAGAAATGCTGAAATTAATTTCAGAAAAGGAATTAAAAAAATACATAAATCAGGAACATTTCCCAGGGGTTGTAATTCCAAAGTATAGTATCAAAGTAGGGAATATCTTCCATTCCTTACAACACCTTCCATATACAGATTGCACTTTGGCAACACAAGTCAAAGGAGCGCAGAAAGCCTGGGAGATGAGCTCCAAGTAACCCAGGTACCTACCAAGGAAGTTCAAGTCCCTTGTGCAACTCACCAAAAATACTGCAAGCAACCACAGAGGCAAGCTGGAAAAAGCCATAGAGCTCTCCTTCCAAACACCACTGAAATGAGCACATTGCTGAAGAATACTGCTATATCCTATGGTCCTGTTCTGATAGAAATATTTTCCTTTCAGAAAAGGCTGACAAAGTCTATTAAGAAGACCTCTTAAATTCCAGTTAAAAACTTACATTTAGAAGGAAGGGAAAATGTTAAACACAAGCTTAAATGTTTGCATTTGAATAGGCAGGACTGCGTTTGTAGCATCATGCAACCCAGCACTCAGCTTGTCTCTCTGCACTTAATGATGTAACACTTTGAAATACAGCGTTAGCACCATAAGGACATGATCTGTTAAGTGGGTGCCTTTATATTGATCTCAGTGTGTTTTAACATCCAGCTTATTGGTAAGGAAACTATCCATAACCTCCTTATGGCAAACTTCTTGTTTCATATGACTAATTTTTGTCCCACTTCTATGTCTCAATATGTATTTCACTTATGTTTGTGTTCACCTCTTGTTATGCTTCTTTGTTTTTGGCTGTATTCCTGTTCCTTATGATTAAATGGGTTTAATCAAATGAGTGTCCACAGTGTTTTAAAATAACCTATTGATGTTCAAGGTCACATATTCCTTGTGTATTTTTCCGTTCAACATCTTTCTCTTTAGAAGTCTAATTTCATATTTCTGCTGTCATGAGCATATACTTTCAAATTAGACAGGCACGATTACTAGGCCTTTCCACCTTAAAAAGCAACAAAATAATTCCAGGACCTACAACCCTAAAATCATGCTGAGTTTATTTCCACATCTATATTAAGTTTCTGTTAAGGGATTGGATTTTCTAACTAGTGTTCCTACTTGCAATCTCTTAAAAGACACTTTAATATTTCATAAGCCAATTTTGTAAAATTGATAGATACAGTAAATTAAATATTTATTTCTATTTTTCACTGGTTTAGTAGAATTTAACACCTGCTGCTAACACAATAAAAAAACAACCCGAAATATCAGAGAAATAAATAGTACCCTGTACATCTATTGATTTTACATAATATTTCCATGTTTTAAAATTGCATTCTCTCAAACCATTACCTTCAATGCCGGAGCTTCACAGATGCAAAGCTTTTTGCCAGGAAGCCGTGTTATTTTGATGGCATGTTTGACTAGAACTATTCACTGTGCAACGATTTCTCAGTCTGAGGTGATATGAAACTTCAGAAGTTTTAACTCAAATTCTAACAAATTATTTAACATAGAAACAAGGTTTCATTCATGGAGAAAATTAACGCAACAAGGGTGCTTTCTCACCTCTCTGCATCAGTTGTTATAAATTGAAAGTATACCATTTAGATATTCCTTAATTAACACGCTTTGCAAAGATCTTGAATATCAGCAAAAGAAAAATGCTATTCAGGCATTTAAGGTAGTTTGCTAATAGAGGGTTGACCCCTCTCAACTGTCTGCTATATTGTCAGTACCTGCCTACTCACTGTAACCTACTATTTCACAACCAGTTTCAAAGGCTGAAGCATAAAGAATAGCCACTTTCTCACGGGTCAAGAAGCAGAAATCCGCCGATCAGGGTTCGGACCCTTCTCTAAGATCCAGTGACAAGTCCTGGGATTTCTGGGGAGTTATCACACTCCTGCTCCTCTACCATTTCTTGTAGGGGCATACTGCTTGTTCCATTTTGCTCAGTGCAGGGTGAACACCAAAGCACAGCAAAACAGGCGTACAGGAGGCATGGCAAAACTCTTCAATTTAAAAGAACATTTTGAGTGGAGTGCTATGAAAACAGCTGAAGGGGGGTGGCCTCCCTGCTGCTATGGGCAATGCTGGTCAATCGTGCAGTGCATGACACCATCAGCCTAGAGTACCACGCCCAAGCTATGCCAGCTCCCACCTCCACTGTTGCTCCCAGAGTTGGCTGTCCTAGTAAATCAGAGTCTGCAGCTCCCACTAGAAAATTTCCAGACTTTCTCTTGCTCCGTTTCCCCATTTCAGTTGTGTCCAAGGGTATTCAATCTTCACACACAGGCATGGAAAATTTCTGCCTTCTAATGAGAGGAATGTATTTCTGCTTATATCTTAATTTACTAGACCTCACAGAGGTCTTATAAAATGCACAATGTTAATTTTACATATGGAAAAACAGAGAAGCTAACAGAGTTGTCAAAGGTGATGATAAGTTAGAAGTCATTCTGCTACCTCAAAACAATCCTACCCATCTTCTGTCTCCCTGACTTAACTTGGTATTCTCCTGGTGAGAAGTGCTTGGAAATAGCACTGTTTCTATGAGTAAACGGGGATGTGGAGGAAGAAAGTGAAGCAATGCTGTGGATAACACAAAATCAAACAAACAGGCACAGAGCTGACAAATGTAATCTGTTTTACACTGGTATTTCTTCTTTTACTTCAGTAAATGGTGCATATTGCTATTTTCTGATTACAGTCGAATACCATTAACAGAAGAGACACTTTCACAAAATTAGCAAACTGTTGCCTTGCCAGGCATCTTGGTATGACAAATATGAATGGCCCCAGACAACTATCTCCCCTCAGATATGGCTGTATAGGCTAGTGCACAGTTCAGTAAGCACATAAATAAATGCATAACAAAACATGGCATTGCACGCACGTCTGAGTTTCTAGCTTAACAAACTGCAAACAAATGAGGTTTTACTATATACACTCTAACTCTGTTCTCCCTTCACAGACTCTTTGTATCTTTTTTTCCACCGACATCTCTGTTTCTCTTACATATTACTTCTGTCCTCTACTTATCCACACAGGGTTCTGTTGCTCTTTAGAATCTAATGAAAAGACTCTTAATTAGAGCCTGCCCTAGTGTTTCTCAACCACTTTCCATTCCTTCACTTCTGATTCCCTGTACATATTTTTAAGTCTCATTTTGCATTCCTTCAAGGTCTCCTTTACTCAAGCCCAACATTATTTTGTGTTAGTGCTCTTTGTATGGACTCTCATCAGTAATTCAAACCTGAGGATATTGTGATTGCTTTGTTAGAACTTTTCAACTCCAAGCTTATCTATCACGCCTACATTATTTCTAGTGATTAGCTGCAGTATCACTGTTAAGCTCGTAGGCGATTACACCATTTAAGGGAGCAGCCTTGTACTGCCTTACTGAACATGCAGCTATCTCCATTTTTACACCACTGGCTTTTTTATTTCCCCCCCGCTCTGTACCAGGATAAGTGAAGTCACTTGTTCCTGTAGAGACCTCTTTTAGAGTAATTGTATTTGAAGACTATCCATCTTTTGATCAAACTCCTAATTCAAAAACTTTTTTAGTTCATAATATCATTCAAAATTCTGATAGACTGTGTCACTCTGACCTACTCTGTATCTTGGTCCTCCACACGTGTTTTGTTCTCATTCCTTGCATTAAACTTTCAGTGATGCTAACCAGACCTCTGAACACGCAGAACAACCGCAGACTATGTAGAATGTAGGACATCTGCTGCAACAAACAGACAGGAAAGTTATCAACTACCAATATAATTCCATTGTGTTAATTACTGTCCTGATGAGCCTCTTACAGCAGCCAACTGCAACCATTTCTAGATATTCAAGGCTGTGTTCCTAAAATGACATATAACACTGCATCTGCATGATGCAAAGTGCTGAAGTAGTACAAACTCTGCAAGTTCAAATTTATCTAAAAATTTTGAAAGAATGGGCAGATCTTTGGACAAATGGGGCATTGTCTGCATGCATGCAGACAGAAGAAAGCTGACATAAACATCATTTTATGCGCTCTCAGTAAACTGTCAGAAATTCAGAAATGTGCTCATGCCCATGCTAGATCTAATCTGTACTGCCAGAAGATCACAGCCAAAGAAAATTGGGATTATTCTCTACCGTTTGACAACACAGGTGGGAGAAGTCTCTGCACTGCATGTTGTTCTCTGAAGACAAGCAGCCAGATGCAAGAACATACTGTCTTTCAACATCTACCTTCCTCTGCCAGAGAGCGCAGCTCAGCCAAGCTGGAACAGCAAGCAATCCCCATCACACCTTGGACTCACTGACTCCTGCTTGGTTGGATGGAGAGAGGAAACAGCCACCAGACTGTGACCGAGAAAGCCTTAGTCACCAGTCAGGTGGTAAGTCCTCTTCCTACACATTCAGAAGAGTAAGGACTTACTAGCTTGTCCACAGCCTTAAACTGGACCCCCAGACAAGAGCTTAACATGCATCTGTCACCCTGGAAAGCACTTGGAGACAGTTCACATCTGTAGAAAGGAGATGCCAATTCTGACCCAGTCTGCTTTTAAAAGATGACAGCCATGCATTGTCCCTGATTTCTGATGGACCTTTTACAGGGTAAAGTGTACCCTTTACAGATAAACTGTAAACTCGATACAGTTGGTTTTATTTCAGATGTGTAAAACGAGACACAAATTGAAATCTTGTTTTGTATGTGTTATCAAGCCTCCTCCCTTGGTTTGCCTTTCATCTGGAAATGCTCTAATAACTGACTGACTTAGTATCAAATTACAGCTGAAGTTGTAGAAACATAATTAAATCAAAGTTTTCTTTAAAGATCATACAACTCACATGCTATTGAGGGGACCCTCAACTTTCGGTTTGAGCGTGGGATTTAAAGCCAGGAACTCACAACTGATCTCAGCTTGACTTTTGAGTTGTCTGTTATTACCTTTGCCTCATACTTTACAGGGCGATTCTAAGATTTATTCCACTAATGTCAGTATGTGGTTTGAAGACATAAAGGGCTATCTAAGTGCCAAGTATTATCGCTTATTCAGTAGTCCCGTTTCCTATGTTAGTTGCATCCGCGCAAAGCATGCCTAGCTCTTCAGTCAAATTTTGCTAGTTTGGTTTCCTTTCTTCTCTTTCATTTTTCATGAAACATTTGCTTGGTAGAAGTTTTGGATCATGGCAGTCCACATCCAGCAGTAGAAAAGTCATCCCTTGCACCTAGACAGCTGCTAGCATGTTTACAGCCATACCACCTAACCCTGCTCAAAACAAATCTTTGCAAGACAGTGCTCAAAACAACAACAGCTATTGGTGCCTTAGAATTTGTCTTCCCATTATTCATACTAAAAATGGATCTGCACTGATATTAATGACAGTATAAAAACCTTATTTAGAGCTGGGATAAAAGCTTTGTGTAGTCAGGCATTGTCCTGCGATGTTCCAAACCACATTTCTTAGACTCTCTCTTCTTATAATTATTAAAGCGTTATCTTTCCTTAATTCAGGACCAGGCTTTGTGCAGTAAGATGTTCCAGTCTTCAAGATTTTGGAGGAAGCCTCTTCATGCAGTACTCCCATGTCCCGAGTTTTCTTTGCGGGAACCTCGTGGCACTGCTCTCTGCTTTTAGAGATAAAGACCAGACACTACAGCCCTCAGCTGGTCTCTCTCTGGATCCAGCACAACGCCAACCTATTTGTGCCTTTAAGTTTTGGTAAGGTTTTCTGTGAAAGTGATAAGTGTGTATTAACTGGAACCACTTCTGTAAAGCAGGCTGAAGCCTGGAAGGATTGATACTGGACTCTCATGAGAACAGCAAGACACAGCTTTTCTTCACCGTTTGGCTATATTATTTCTGTTCACTTTGGAATGAACACTACCAAAGCATCTAAAAAACTTGTACTCACACATTTAATGTGTTTTAATTTTCTTCTTCTAGACTACTAGCATCAGAGACATTGTTGCCTCAACCATCTTCTGCTGCTTTTTGCAGGGTTTTCTATGCTAGAGACTTTAGAATTAAGTTAGTTTTAGCACTAACTCATTCCCTTTCTAAATGCAATTTTTACATTAGTGAGTATCTCAACTTACAATTTATTTAACTAACTGCTTAATGACCTATGAAAAAATTGTTTTAAAACCATATGTTTAGTAGAGCTGCAGAAGACATACATCACTCCTTCCTGATCTTTCCACGGGTACTTGTTTAGGTATATATAATGGAAACAAATATCTTTCACATGTCACTGCTGTGTTTCCTTTAGCTTCCCAAAGAGTGATGTAAAAGGAGCTGTACTATCAAGACCAGCTTTCACAGTCAAAATGATACACAGTTTTCACTTTTAAAGTAAAGTACATTTACTTAATCACTTCCTCCACCTCTCCCCCAGTCTGCATATCTTAATTAATATGAACCATTACACAGAACAATAAAGATTTTACAATTAGGTTATATGGTTAAAATGTGATTTTCCAAAATAAAAACCTTATATATGACTGAAATATGCAATTAAGTCATTCACACCTTTACTGAAGTGTTCCCTTCCCACTGCAAGTTTATCATCTTTCCCTTCCTTGTCTCACTTCCTTGGCAGCTTCTCATGTTTGTGTCAAAAAATAAAAGTTAAAAAATGGCCTACCTCTCATAAGAGAGCTGTGTACAAGACCTGTTCCTTTTTTAAAGACACCGTGATGAAGAAACACCGAATAGTTCCCACTGGTATGGGGGAGTCAGGCAACATTTGTGTTCCTTAGGACTGTTTATTCCAAGAGGCTAAGAAGACACAGATTTGAGTGTCTCCTGTAGAAATGGACGTGACTCACACAAGTATACAACAGACAGTGAAAACCACTAATTAGTTTGCTCTACTCATTGTCTGGAAGCTGGCTGGTATAGTCAAAGATGCAGTCAGTTTCCCTTGAGAACCTCATGTACTCAACCCACCATCAAGAAGCTCAAGAAATGGCAGTGGGTGTTATAAACCAATGACCAAAAAATTCCATGCTGAGATTTTTCTCTTGGTCAGCTTTCTGAAAACAACGTGCTCCTTTGGTAGTGACACAGAGACACTGGTGTGCAATCCTACCTGCCATTATGTCCTCCTGAGCACTGCAAGGATTATTCTTGCCAGGTGAGTCACTGTCCCAAGAGGGCTGTCAGCCTCTTTCACTCAGAAATAGGTTCTTAAATATTCCAGAAGAATTTATCGCATGTCAGTCAAGTCTGTAAAGCTATGGTTAAAAGAATTGAAGAGAACTGGGTACCCACTCCCATTCTGATGCCTTTCTCCTTATGTACTGTGCTAAAGAAGTAAGAAAAAGTAGTTGTGGTACTTTGGAGATATGATTTCAGACATAGGAGGACCCAAGAGCCGCTGCTTCAAATAGAGGCAAATTATTCTCACGCTTCACTATGAAGCAACATGTTTCCCCCAAGTTCTTGCAGGTGCAAGCATTAACATCTTGTACCCAAGCACCATTTCTACAACTGGCCTCCACATCTAGTGCACTGCTGGGATCTGCACATTTGGCTGGGCTCAGCCTCACTCACTGGAGTGCAGTGAAAGGCTTCTGCTGAGTCCCGCAAGGGCTGTGATTCAGAGTACAGGTATTTGCCTACAGAAGCAGCCTATGCAATCTGCTTTGAATATAAAAGTGCATGGGCACAGCACCCCAGCTTGAGCACAGCCCTTAGCATTCTCTTAAGATCCCAGTCAATGAGGAGGTGCACATTTTTTGGCCTTTTACCATCCCTTTTCAGGTCAGTGATCTGTGCAACTGGCCTCCTGTCCGGTGGCTGAGCCCCCACCTGCTAGCTGAATCGAACTAAATGTAACATGCTGCGGTTCCCAGCAGACACCAATAACTCCTCAAGCCACCACAAGGCACAAATTTTGGAAAGTTATTTGGGAGAGGCGACATCTGGGTTGTACTCCCTGTTCAGTTAATTGCCTTGTGCAAAGCACAGCAACTTTATTAGAAGGGACTGAGATCCTTAACAGCAAATACACCGTAAAATTGACCTTTGTGTGGGAGAGGAGACCAGGTCCCAGACATCCCAGGCAAGCTTTTTAATGACGGAGCTACTGATAAATCAGCACTGTGTTACCCTCTCAGCCTTCCGAATCTCACAAATGAGACACGTGGGAAATACACACATTTTCTATACACGTTGCAACACATCTAGTGGCTTTGTGCTTCAGGACCTAGGTGAACGTGTGCATGCTCAGCAAGGGCAACATAAACACCTGTATGTCTAGGAATTTGTGCTCCCTACATGATAGGCTTGCATTATGTATAATGAAGTGAAGTGAAAAAAGTTTAAGGACTGCACACCTTGTCCTCAGTTGCACTGGCACAATCGCATGCAAGGGGAGGCTGTAAGCCAGATTACTGAGGCTGTGACCACTTAAAAAAAAAACATTGCCAACCAATCACAAAAAACACACAGCAAACTAGTTAACCCTTTTCTGGAGTAATTTTCAACTGTATTACTTTGAAAACTCAACTTACAATGCAGCATGAGGAGCACTTCTAACAGCACAGCTGAAGGAGCAGCAAATTTTGGTGTAAAGGACGGGAGCAATTGGCCAGATGCAGCAAAAGCTTCTAAAGCCAGTTTTGCAGTTGATCCACTATACTGTGTAACTAGTTTCCCCATATAAATCTAATTACTAGGGTCAAATTTATCAGCGTTTTGGCTTTTTTATCTTCAGATAAAAGTTGCCAAGGCCTGCCATATCCACAAGATCATCTGCTTTTTTTCTTTCTTTCTTTTAAATCATGGCACCAGTTGAAAAAAATATATGGATACTACAATTAGAATTTAAAACTGCTGTGACAAATTACTTTCTCCCCAAAATGCTACAAATACACAAATCAAACAAAATTCAACTGGAATTTGAGGTTCTCAGCAGTTCTGACAAGTCAGAGTCTGAAAATCTGTCCCTCAATACATGTACATAGGGCACCAGAAATTCTTATTTTTACACCTACCCACAAAGGAAAAGCA
The DNA here is from genome assembly GCA_013396915.1 of Stercorarius parasiticus. NCBI lineage: Eukaryota > Metazoa > Chordata > Aves > Charadriiformes > Stercorariidae > Stercorarius > Stercorarius parasiticus. The sequence continues at coordinate 187,372 of VWZL01004473.1, read as the reverse complement.
AGAGACTATAATAAGGAAATAACTGCATATATTGAAATGGATATGTATCTTGTAAAATGAGTAACTATGCAAGGAAAATCATTAACAATAGAGCCATCTGCTGTATTTCAAAAAAACTACACCAGCAAAAGTCTGAAAATGTTTAATGCTTTACAACCTGAATTTTTCACTACTTCATGTTACAAAAAGCGATCATAATGATTAGTACATCAGTTTAAATGACAGGAAATGTGTATTTCTTACACTTCTTCTAATTAAAAGCAATATTTACTGGCATAATACTGATCCTCTGTATCTAATGATACTAATTGACATTGTAGCTGAGCATGTAAAAAGCCTGAAATGCTTCCCATTCCATTTGAAGTAGATAAGCATAGTGTTGTGTAAGGAGACAATGAGGTCAGCAGCAAGTTGCATATTTATTTAAATACTGACAAGACACTTGGATGATCTTTTCTTGCTCTAAAACAAGGAGAAATTCCAGGTCTGAAGAGCTTATAGTAGAAGAAAAAAAATCAACACAAAACCAAGGGAAAGTGTAGAGGACAGACTAATCCAAATGGTTCTTAGTATATCTTTACATTTCTCTCTCTCAATATACTTGAAGAGTCCTCTTTCAAGCACAGCGGAAGAAGCAGATGTCTAGAACAAAGTTCAAAGAACTAAACTAGGGAAAATTGTACCAGCGCAGACCCGAAGCTGCAGAGAGACTATACTGCTATAAATCTGGGCTCAAATGGGTGCTTCGCTACATTCAGTCTGCAATGGCTATAGCTATGAAAAAAAGTAATACCTACAAACTATACGTAGCCCTTAAAAACTCTATCCTGTTCATAGGAATGTGTGTCTTCGCTGAAAGGTTCAGAATAAAAGACAGACTCCTAAGTATCGGGTCAGATGTTTAGGCAGGGAAGACTGAACACCTTTCGAAGCGCCAATTAATTGCTTGTGAGTACCACAAGCAATTGCTAGTGAGTGCCACTGCTTTTGAGTGTGCCAATTAAAACCAGCTATGACCAAGCCCATCCCAGCGCCTGCTGGACCGTGCAGCGTTCTTCCCCTCACCGCATTACCAGCACAGTTGGTTTCCCCAGTCGCACTCTCATAGAGGTGGTCAGAAGCAGCGATCGCAAAGCAGAAATGAGAGCTGTCAGCATAAATCTTCACAGGGAAGTTCCCCCTGCATTTAAAATAAGCTTATGAGCCATCTACCTACATCACATCTGTAGCTCCCCACAACTGCCTGGATAATATGCGTATCTGCTCCAAATGTATGTGCCCTTATTAAATATACCAAGGATCAGACGTTTGACAACAAGTATTTCTTCCTACAAAGTTTGTCATTTAGCAGTTTTAAGTGTTATTTAACATTTCATGCAGCTTTTGTAGATTATACAAAACAAGTGATACTTCATTACTACACCTGCAACTTCAGTAATTGCTGCATAATAGTTTTTGCCTACTATCGGCAAAACTAAACTTTCGCGACTTTAAATAATATAGCAAAACCATTCTTAGCTTAAAAAGAAAACCACATATATTTACCTGCCATCATAGCTATCATGCTGGCTTTGTAGACATTAGCAAGGGACCCCAGTTCACCTGTTGCCAGGATTGTTTTCATATGAGCTTCTCCACAGGCCTCACGGCACTGACGGATCTCCTCGTAGAGACCTGGGGATAAAAGCATGTGAAAATGATCAAAGTTGCCTGAGAGACATTTTCAAGTATGGCTGTAATTTCCACTTCTGGATTAATTTCCAATCCTATAATTAGTCATACCACTCAAGAACTTAAGTTTTGTAAGTTCAATAAATTACATGACTGGAGGTAATTAACAATGCCACACAGTTTCAGACTTAACTTAATAGCTATTAATGTCGGTTCTCTCAAAACTAAGAATGTGCATAGTATGCCAAACACTCATGAATACATCAGGAATAAAAAATGCTACGATAGTCAAGATTGATTTTAAAGCAGCTTTTTCAGCAATAAGTATGGTGGCAAATTGAATCAGTACTCAGGGACAGTTATATTTTCCTGTCCACATTGTATCACCACTCTCCCTGTCCCCTTTGGCCCCATTTGCCAAAGGGTTCAGCCTAAAAGACACCAAAGGTCCGAATCAGTTGTCCAATTACAGACCTTAGTGCCACCTGAGATGTCCTGACATATCCCCCTTGGCTTCCAGCTGCCACTCCTGAAGGCTCCATGTCTCCCTTTGGTCTCCTGCCATATACCCTAGTACCATGGGACTGTCTTGGGAAGTCCGATATGGAGCTCAATGCCTGCGTTTAGGCATCTGAATCCCACTTCAAGCTTCTTGAAAATAAGAATTTCCTGAAAACATGCAGCCAAATCAATGCAGTCTGCTACGATGCCTGATGACAAGACACCAAGGCCTGGGATCGAACCTCAGGGACTAGCGAATCCACATGGATCTGCATTTACAAACCAGCTCAAGCGGTCGCATTGCCCATGAGGTTACTGAGGACTTGGACCATACCCTGATGTTACTTCAAATGGCCCCAGGAAGGGTGGAGGAAGAACCATGGCAGGAGGGCCAGTGGGATAACATCTGCCCAGCATGCTGTGGAGCTACAGACCTGATCTCAGGTCCGGGTCTGCCAGCCTTTCAGATTGCTTTTCTTCCCCTGATGCTTTACAACCTAAATTGGTCTTTTGATGGTGGCCATCCAAGGGCAGAGCTGGACCCCAGCTTCTGATGCCCACACTCATGGAGGAAGCCATCTGGAGTTCAGGAAGGACCTTCAGCTCTCCTTAACTTTCATCTCCAAGCAGTCAGCATGTCCCTGAGACACATTAGCACACATCCCACCTGCCCACTGTTTCTCAATGCATTGTCACTCAACCTGGCTGCAGCCAGGGAGAAGCAGGAACAGGGAGGACAGGCCAGTATTTGGCTGCTCACAGATGTTGCCCAGAGCAGACCACCCCCTCATAAGATCCTGCAGTGTCGTTGCCAGAGGCATGCTTAATTTTCTAACAAACAGCTTTATATTTTCACAGTAAGGACTGGAATAAATTTGGACATAACCAACTTGCACTTTTTAAAAAAGGCTGGAACTTGCAGACCTGGTCAGGTAACGCAATGCAGGGAGCACAGGGAAATCCTCCCACCCTTTTCCTGGTAAAATTCAGCGGTGCTCCCACAAAATTTTAAACATAGGGAGGATAAAAGAGCTAGAAATTATCAAAACATATCTGTTAGAAGCTGGCCACTTGGGGATCATTAGGACTCTTCCAGTGTTAATGTTGAGGAGAAAAGCATTTCTTACAGTGCACAGTCACCATTTCTGGGATTTGAATTTAAAAAAAAAAAAAGACATAAAATAAGCAAACAAGATCCTTTGCAAGAGAGTCTTTTTCACAAATTGTATTCAATCTTCAAACACATAATTGAAAAATTTGTCTATGGAAGTCTAAAACACAGCTTTTACCAAATCTTTCTTGCTAAAAAAATACGGGATATGGCTACGGAGACTACATGTTTTCAGCAATACTAGCTTTCTTTTCCCCTCAGTCCTGAAGCAAGACCTGGAAACATACAGTAGGGTTTGCCAGCTGCTGTACAGCTAGGCCTCCCCTCCACCCACGATGCTGCCACATCCTACTGATGCCATCAGCACACCAGGGGGCCAGGGCTGGGATCACTGGGGTGGTCCTCTGAGACGTACTACACACATTAGTAGACACCTGGCTAACGCACTTAGCAAGTCCCTTTATAGACACCAGGCTTCACCTTGTTTCTTACTGTGTACCAAAGGTGTGAATTAATCAGTAGTAGCATGCAGTCTAGCATGTTTTATTGATCAATTGATGATACTCCAGAAACCTACATCAAATCCAGACTCAAAAAGGAAATACAAAGAACCTGTCCTATTTTCCTGTGCATTTGATAACACTGCTTATGTTAGATCCAAATGCAGTCTCTTTTTGTGGAGTGATTCTTTCCTGAAGCTTTTGGAAAGTCAGAGAAAGCAGCTTTCATGTTCTTCTAGTTTCGGTAACAAGAAGAAAAGACTCGAGTTTTCCCTTCCTTTAAGATAAGCCGCTAAAAATGTCAAAATAAAATCAACAAAATGTACGTTTAGGTTGGATTCCATGAAAAGAAATTATATCCTCATAGCTGTTGCTCACTGGAGTTAGTACCGCAGCTACAGCACCCTCCCTATTGTTGGAAGGTACTTCTACACGCAATTAGTGCCAAGATCATTTGAACAGTCTCACTATCTGACAGCATGCATCAACCCACAGAGAGGAACAACTGAGGATCTTCAATCATCCATGTCTATCAGGTTAGCTGAGGTGGTGGAACAGTGGGCATACTTTAATGGGGCAGGTGTGTAGGTAATAAATACTGTGCTTTATTCACAGGCCAATTATTGCAGAAAATAGCTCACATTCATAGAACATTCTCAACCCTACAGTAAAAGCACAAATAGAAATGCAACTATCTCTGGGACAGAGAAAATTAACCAGAGTATCCCAGTCCCAGTGCAAGCAGGGACTGCTTTGATACAGAACAAACGCAAAAAACTCCTACTCCTTTCAAAAATAAAAAAGAGGTTTCAGTACTCAGTCAGATTTAAATCAAGGCACAAATAACTTGATTATCCCAAAACTTCCTGGCAAATGTCTAAAGTACGGGTGGAGTTGATCACACTTGAAAATGCACTCTGTTTCAAGGGGTCCTGGGCTGCTTCTGGGACAGTCTGAGCTGCCAAAAAGTCCATCACATAACTACTCAGTTCCATCAAGCTGATCAGTAGCAGGAGCAGAGCTGGACACTGTGGTTCTGGGAATATCTGCGACCTGAGCAGAACACCAGGAACTGACACAGCAGATAGAGTTTCTCTGGTTAGCAGAAGTGGCAGAAAGCTTTTGGGAAAAACCTCTAGCACAGAAAACCCCGCAGGCGTATTTTCAATGGTGAGCTAAGACCACCATGAAGAAGTTGCAAGAGATTTTCCTTCTGACTGCTAAAAGCAGGGAAAAGACAATCAAGAATTCTCAAAGGAAATGGCCAATACTGTGCAGCAGCTTGAACACAGCACCAACACACCAACACCATCCATCTAAAAGAAGTCTAAGTCTTAAGCCAGGAAAAATAAACAAACAAAAAAAACAAAACCCAAAGGAAGACAACTTATATAGAATATATTTGGAGCCAGATGCTCACTGATGTAGTCTGTAGCAACTTCACTGACTTAGCTGTTAAAATGGATGTGACATAAGAACTCTTCTACTTTGCACCCACTCACTTAAGATACCTTACTGCTTTCATGAACTTCAAATCTGTGCTTTTATTAGATGCATTTATAGAAGTCGGAAAAATACAGATTTTATAGGAAGTAAAAAAATACTTTCAGAGCTGTAGTTTTAATTTCCCTGTTATAAAAGATAAGTATTGGAAGGTGGCTTTTTTGTAGTTTTCCTAAAATTCTAACTATTCAGTACAAACACTACATTGATTTTCAGCAGCTATTAAATACACCAAAGAAAATGTTCCTCCCCCTACACATCTCTCAAGCAAACATCCCTGACAATTACTGATGGCTATAATCTGCCCTAGATTGTCTAGACGGCATTTTACTTTGGTCTAATACGTTTGCCCTAAAAATCACCTAATAAAGGGGATAATCCATATCTCCTACACAGGAAATGCAAATATTAAGAGGAAAAAAACCACAGCTTAATTTTTTTATGAAACAGGTCTTCTCTAAAAACGTGGTGATATAAATACTTTTTCTTTCTTTTTTCAAATTCAGCTTATTTGCTGTTTTTATCTAGTCAGTCACATTGACTGATGCTAAGGGTAGAAACTGAGATGAGGAGGGAAGATGTTTCAATTTATGTTAGACCAAAATATCAAGGTAATCATGACGGGAAACTGGAAAATGAGCTGGAATCCCTTCTGTCTTGCACGTTAATGGCAGGTTTGTTAACAAAATGACAAGCACAAGGCTATCAGCACAACACGACTTTCATTTCTGCTCTCAGCCACATATGTGCAACTCCAGGCTCCAATGATCCACATGAAATTGAAAACAGAGCATGGTTTCAGGAGTCTGAGCTGCTGCTGACAATATAAGATAGAAATTATGCAACTAGACTTTGAGGTCCCAAGTCAGGTTGTACATCTCAAAAATAGTAAATCCAACTATAATATTCCTGAACAACATGTGGAGTCTTTTCCAAGTGTCTGGAGTGGGAAGTGTATTTTCTCTGCACTGCTTACAAAGCATGTAGCATAAAAAGGGGGCCCAATCCCTGAACAAAGCCTCTGAACTCACAATTGAATAATTATTAACAAGAATCAAAAGGCAGCTTTCATAACGAGGTTACACGTAATTTATTTAATGGACGCAGCCACATTCAAACTTCTTAGAGTATACTTGCTTTTTTCCCTTTTCTTGTAGAAAAATTCAACTGACATAGAACAAATGATGGTTTAACACGACCTCTGAAGCCACTGACAGCGTGGTATGTCCAAGTGTTTGCTAAAAGCTATGAAACGATAAGTAATATTACTGTATTCCAGACAGCTTCATCAGGTACAGCAACTCCAACAGATTCATCGATATATGCAAATAGATAAATAAACAAAACTTTCCAGTTTCTTTTAACAATTTGTTGGTCAACTTCACCACTATTTACATACAGGCTCCACATTCTGTGCCTAAAGACAGTATCTAAACTGTGATTTTTAAACTCATTCCATACCTTGTCAAGTGATACAAGACAATGGTTGAATAAACTACTGTAAAGTAGTATTGCTCTAAAAGCTAATAGGTTGTAAAAGGTATATAAGTTCATAAACTTAAATCTCATTTCATGTTCTTTTCCAACATAAATTAGCTGTCCAATACAGCTGCTTTCAAGTTCAGCACTATTAAAAAGCTCTTAACAATTACTTCGGAAAGATCTAGAAAATATATTCTGAGTGTCATAACAAGTTCCAACCAATATTTAAGAACTGCTTTAAAATAACTTGACATAATTGGACATACACTAAGAAACTTAATAACCAAATAAGCTTTTGAAACAAAGCACACTATTGTGCTTTGAAACAAAGCACACAAAGCAACACTATTCTATCACGGTGGCCCCAATTATGGCACAGGCTAGAAGAAAAGCTAAAAATACATGAACAGTAAGATAAAACGCTCTACCACATACACATTTTTGTCAATAATTCCTGAAGTTGTGAAGAACAGGCAGCATGAGAAAATAACGATAAAATATACTAGGGTTATAAGCACAAGCAGAGGTTCTGTCATAACTGCAAGGCAGCTCTCGTTGACGAAGTATCTTGAACACGGGCATAATTACTGCACTAGAAAATTTGAAAATTTTATGTAGGGATCCAGCCTAAAAAAGACTTCTTCATCCTTTCTTCTAGCTTCCTTAAATGTACTTTATACATTGTCGTGTATCACAGCTAATCATTAGATAGAGGTGGAAACCTGCATGCTCGCACAGGTAACATACATCTATTGAAAGGAAAACAGGAAGTCAGAACACTAGATTTTCACCAAAATATTCAGACCACCTACTGAAGTAATTTTTTGGATGGGCAAGTTAAATATTAGAATATTTCACCCTGTAGCAACATTATCTGGATGACAAGTAAATTCTGTTCCTGAGGTAGATTTTTTCAAGATTATGTAAATATGTGCCATACACAGATTCACATTCATAAACAAACTTTCAGAAAACATTTGGAAATCATTTCGATTCTGCCCTCAGTAAGAAAAATGTAAACTAACCATTGGCAAACAAAGGATGGCTTTTCAAGCTTGTCACACCTCCAGCTGCGGATCAAAGAACATGCATACCAAATCAAAAGTTATCTGTAATTTATTTATTTAGTAAACTGACAGCTTTATACTAGATCCATCATTGCTATCTCGGTGTACTCCTCTCTGTAATTTATCATAGAAAACAATTTGTTTCCCATATAGAAAAACCTAACAACGTATGTCTACTTCGTTTCAATCACTGATAACAAACTTTCTCTCTCAATCTAGCCCTATATTTCTCCTCCAAGTTCTCCTTCATCTAACGCCAGGCAGTATAACCTCGAGCCTGCATTTGCAACTGCCTACATGCACTAACTTTCTGATCTCTGCTCTATGCAACTTGCACTTAAGAGCGGCTTGTACCATGAAGTCTGAAGCATGGTAACCACAGTTAAGTCAGAAATTGCTGTAATACAGACTTTTTCAGACAATTTCAAGTTGCTGCTCAAGTCCAGTTTAGTGGTATTTTTTTAGTCTTGGTGACAGATCACTGACTCAGCCTGTTTTGTATCCAAGACCTGTATGTGTTCCCACCTGAGTGCAGCTCCTGGAGGGGGCACCTGCTTTGTAGACCATCACATAGACCCTAACAAAGATACAGCGTAGGAAGGTGTGTGTATAGTCTTGCTGTCAGCTGGTACAGAATTTGACCATCATTCTGTCTTATTTAAAACCGCTCCATCACCCAGTCTCTGTATTCTAGCAATTTCTGGGGCCATACCCAAACTTAAATAGCCACTCTGAAAGAAACAAATGTCTGCAGCAATGCCCGTCCTCAAGAAGTCAAACATTTGTAAAGCTGCATATATTCAAGAGCAAAAGAATGGAGATGGTAAATACTACAAAAGAGGGCAAGATGTTAGACCAAGTAGAAACCAAGATATCAGTCCTGAAGATACAGATGCAGAAACTTGGGGTTTGGTTTCTAACTTCTAATTGAAGGAAGACCGAAATCAGAGAATGTGACCTGTTCCCATGATGATTGTATTTCCTTAACCAAACCCAGGTACCAGGGGTCCTTTATAAAGTCTTACAAGCGAACAGGCTATTATAGCAAAGCATTATACAACTAAATGGAAAATTCATTCCAAGACAATGATGTGTTTACCCTCACATGGAGATTAGTTATAGAAGCATTGTCAGCACTTAAGGCAAACCATTCACAGTACATTAAGGAGGCAATTAGAGCAAAAACCATCTTCAGCATTATTGTTCTTACTAATTAGTAGTAGTCTACAGGCACAAGAACATCAATAATAATATGAAGAGTCAATTTGTACCCTCAACTTTCAGGGAAAAGAAAACAACTAAAATACATATTTTTGTCAAGAACTGAAACATGTATATTTAACAAGGTATCATCTACATTAGTGGCCCCTTGGGGGTTTTAACAAAACTGTTCAAATAATTAGACCACAGGCATTCACTTCCATTCTACTTGCTATTTTTTTAATCCTGTACACAAAAACCTCTAAAGGCACAGAAGGAACAGACCCAAACTTTCAAAACACAAAGTCATTCTGAATACCCAACCTGACAGAATTTTTAACAGCACTCTTTAAAAAAGAAAAAAATCCGACCCATTAGTCATAAAGTAGTTAAATAGTTTTTATTTAATTCAGTGCCCCAGATTATCAGTCACTTAGGGGAGGGATCAAATTCTTCAAGGACTGATGTGGAGACCCGGGGAAGAGACAAAGACAGAGCTTGTGCATGCATATACAGAGGTTTAGGTTCCCTTTCTGAAGGGTGAGTACTTACCTTCCCACTGGCCAGTCAGCACCAGACTCCTGCTAATGACAATGTCAATCTCTCTGGCACCGTATTCCACAGCTAGCTTTATTTCAGCCAGTTTGGTTTCTAGCGGAGTTTGTCCAGATGGAAATCCAGCAGCCACTATCAAGGAGGAGGATGCAGGTAGAGGGAAGAAAATGTTTTATAAATTGACCATAAAATTGCAAATACCACTAATACACCACAGAGTTTGAAAGTTATTCCTTTTTTTATCCCTACCACAATTCAAAAAAATCTAAAGGCACCTCATCCTACCCTCTCTTCATCAACAAGAAGCATTTGCTCTTCCCTCAAGAACTGACGTCCGGCACAATATTAAGTGCATCTTGTAAAAAGGTCTCTTTCACATGCTTAATTTTTTGCAAGCATACATGAGAAAGCATAATATCTATTGCCTCCAGCAGAATTGAGCAAACAACGAGTGAACTCATATATGAAGCAATACATACATTTTTCATTCTCTCCAATTCTTTTAAGTAGTATTTCAAGTTAAATCCCAGTAATATTTTAACAGCTAAATCACAATATAGCAAAAATTGTTTTCAATGAGGTCTACTTAAGATTACCTTTATGATGTTTAAGTACAAAACCCAAAGGTAACTGTGGAAATGGAAGAAACAATGACAAAGAGGATCCCTGACAAAGAGATCCTCTCCTTCTGACATATAAATACATTTAGTATGTATTTTTCCCTACACGACAATGAAACAACAACAACAAAAAAACCTCACAAACGAAAAAAAACCAACCACCAAGATGAGAAAACACGGATCTTAGCATTAAACACCTGATCTAACTTCAAAGTTAGCCCCTGCTTTGAGCAGGAGGTTGGAACAGATGACATCCAGCGCTCCCTTCCAACCTGCATAATTCTTTGATTCTCCTTCTTGCTTATTGTAGATTCAGGACTTGTCTGTTGTGTGTGGTGACTGGAGAAAAGCTGCCACTATTAGATTTCCAAGTACAAGTCCCGAACCCGCGGGCTGCTCAGCAGACAATAACCCCTGCCTCTGCACCCAGCTTCATTGAATTCAGCTAGTAGGATTATACTTAAAAGCCAAACAACTGATAGGGAAAAAAACCCTTGTATTAGAACTCCTAAAATCTCATATTGTAGTTTTATTATTATTATCTACTTAGTGTCTACTGATACTTTGTCCTGCACACTATTGCAATTTCTTCTGCTCAGGTGAGCGAAATGCTGATAGATCTCAAGGACCTCTTTGAAGAGTTTCCAGCAAAACAGACTTGGCATTGCTGATAAACTTGAAGTTGAAAGAAAACAAAAGACTATACCAGAAGAAAATCCTCCTCTCCATTCCCTTCCTTCCCCCTGCTACCTTTTTATCTTATTCTCTAAAACAAAAGCAAGTCCAAACTTCTGGATTTTTCTATATATTTTATAGCATCAAAATATATAACTGGATATTTTAGAATAAAACGTACCTGAAGCTACTGGTATGTTACAACCAGCAGCTTTTAGGGCATTAACAGCATCGGTGACTCTTGTGGGATAAACACAAACCGCTCCAACAGTAATACCTGAAAAAGCCACAGTTCATTTTTTCATATATATAGATTTCCACCTTCTCTAGTGCAATTTGTATTATGAGCATGTGTGCATTGTTTGCACCTCCCACTTCTGCATTCTCCCAAGGATTTTAAGCCCCTACACCAGCGATATCTGTTTTCTTGTTCGAGCACTTCAGGTGATTCTCCATATTGTTACCACCCTCGTGTTCCTTCACCTGACCCTGGGAGCAAGTTTGCATTAGCAGGAATTAAAACACCGAGATCTTTATCGACAGATTCACTGTTTAATGCCAACGTGTTCAGTTAAGACATGCTTAGTCAGCAAATTACTGCGAGAGAAACTGCACTGCCAAGCTCTGTCCTTACTTGTTGAGCCAGACTGAGCCCAGCAGCAACCGAGCAGTCTTTATGTTAATGCAGTCCTACTGCATTTCTAGTTAAAATGCTATTCTCTCAGTCTCAGATAATTGACCTCCTATTTAATACTTCAACTGTCTGAAGACTCCATAAATCCAAGTTTTAAAAAGAGACTAATCTTTGAAATTTTATGTGTATGGCTTAAAACCACAGGCCTGATTCCTCTCTGGTTTTACATCATATGACTTCAATCAGTGGATCAATGCCCATGTAAAACTGAAATATTTCAATAGTAAAATCATGCCCCAAATGTCACTGAGATTTTGGTTTTGATAGGTCATGATAAGGCCAAATGACAAGTCAAATGCTATTCACCAACATATCAGTGATTACATCTGGAAAAATTCAGAAGACCCGCTCAGATATAAAGACGTTTTATTGATCCTTATATTGACAGTCTCAATTTGCTCTGAAGTTGAATCTTGTTCAGTCTTGAGTGTAACGCTAGGAATTCAGATGGAGCCTGCTTAAGTAACATCAATGAAAGCAGGTAACAATGTTTTCCAAAGTAAAAATACCATGCTTAGGACTGTGGAATGCATCTTTTCTGACAGGCAAAGTGGTGGGCTCGGCAGCTACATACAGCAACAGCAGCTAAGCATGAAATCCAAATGAGTCACATGAACACTCCTCCCTTCCCCAATTTAGTAAGGACATCAGCAGATTAACAGAATACTCAATTAGTTTCACCTTAGTGCACTGTTATTAAAAGACATACACTGAGGTTACAAACTTGTGGCTTTCCTATAAAATTTGCTCATCAGGTATCATAACTTCCAGTGTCACCTTGAGTCCATGCTTGACTTTGGCTGCCAAAATGAGAATGGATTTTTTTCTTCTTGTATTCTCATATTAACTCAATGGAAGGGATATTTTGCAATTAGAACTTAAGACAGTTGCTTTGAATAAGACTATACAGGATGTAGTTTCTTCTCCGGGGACTATTAGCTCTGCAGTGCTGCCTACCATAGCTGCTTCTGTTATATGAAGAAGAGGTCATTTTTACAGCTATCTGAAAATTGAAAAAGTACTGAGGAAAATGCAGACATTTTCTCTACACAACACACACAACAAAACCAATACCTTTATCATGCATATCTAAGGCTTTCAGCAGATCCTCTCTGATGGGATGCTTTGCTTTAAAACACAGTCTGTGAACATTTGAAGGAGTATCATCGCCTGAAAGAGTGGTAAGGTCTATGCAGGTGACAGCTTTCAGCAGCCAAGCAGCCTACAACAGGGAGTGAAACAGGGAATACAATATTTCAGTTTATGCTTCCAAAACCAAACTGACTTAGAAGATGCAGGAATCAGAAGCCTGGCTCTCATGGTAAGAATAAGGATGGCAGATATTTGTTCATGTTCTAAGCAGTATCTAATGGCACAGAAAGGACTTGGAATCAAAAGTCCGCTCCCTCAGAATGAAAGGATCTAATTCCAATTTTTGGTGCAAAAGCTAACTCCCAAATGGGACTCTAAGAATCAGGCAAACATTTTTACCAGGAGAAAAAGCATCTTGTTTCAAATTTAATTCTGTAAGACAAAGGCAAAAAAATCACCTATGTGAGAAACCTCATTGTCATAATATACTCTGTCCTACATACTATGTCTGTATCTTTAAAGCTTTCATGCACAAAAAATTATACACCCGGGTTTGCAATTGCCAGTAACCAGATAAGTGTATACGTCAGCAATTTGCACATTTGCATGTTTGCATGCTGCTCCTGCTGTGAGAGTGAAACATGGAATCAGTGGGGGGTAAGAATCCAGACTTCTTAAAACTTAGGGTCTAGACTCCACATGTTTCCACTTCCTTTTGCGTGAATTGGGAATAAAAAAACATCTGTAATTATTTGGTGCAAAAAAAAAAAGCAAGAGCTAAGTGACAGGGCTAAAAAACTATTTAGATGAAAATGCTACAGAATTACTAAAGACTTACTAATTGGAGAACGGAACAGAAGCACATCTAAAAAATTTTTGAGATTTTGCGCTGAACAAAATTTGAGCTTAAGACATTATTTTGAAATATTTGTTGAAGGTTTTCCAGTAAATTCTTATTCACAGTGATGGCTTCAATAAAAGCTGACATCTCTTAGTGGGCACATGTTCAACAAGGGGAGAGTTTGCAACGGCAAAGTCCACCTGAGTCCATAAAGTCCCTCCCTGACTGGTCTGTGTCCATGACACGATTTGTCACTATATGCAGCAAAAATTGTTGTTTCTTCATGGAGGTACTACTCTGCAAATCTTAACATGCTGCCCAACCTACAAATCTTTCACACTTTGCTGATGGGAGTCTCCTTTCTGAACTTGCAGTAAATGTTACACTGAAAGCTACTTTGGGGTGACTAAACAGAGTAACGAACTATTACTGGCCTCTGTTAGTCTAAGCTTGACTGCTTGTTTCTAACAGATTTCTACTTTCACCCTATTAACACTTCAGAAGGTTTTTTCACTTTAAATGGTTTTAAGTTTCTTTTACTTGGATTTTTTTATCCTTCACTCAAGGGAATTTTTGTCTCATCTCTTATGACATGAATCATAAAGTCATCAAGACAGATGTAGTCAAGGAGTTCCAAGAACTGGTATGAACTTGATTTTTTTAAAAGGGTTTTTCGAATGAGTATTTCGGGAAATGGGCTTCAAAATTTGAATCTGGTGCTACTTACATTCAAACATGTAAAGGTTCAAAATAATCTCTGTGAAATAAACAGCACATGACTATCATGACTGCAATGACAGTGTTCAAATATAGGAGAGATGCTTCTGAAAATAATCTCTTGGCATTCTTCAAAGTAAAACCTCACTTGAGTACCTTAGTACCAGTGTTACTACACAAGAGAGTGGAGAAGTGCTAGTAATAATTAAACATTTGTCCTATAGCTATGTTGAGGGAGTGACACTAAATCCCTTTCTTCCCAATGATTCTTTGTAATCAAAGCTTGTGGCTCTCTGTTCCTTTGTTCTTTACACAGTAAATTCTGTCAAAGCATAAGACTTAATTTTTATGTTACTGCACCTGCAGTATCTGAAGATAGCCAAGGTTATGGAATACCCTCTGGATTTTATCACTGACACTATTTTCCAACCCAGAGACACTGGACTACTAAACTTGGTATCAAGTGATTTTTTATGTATAAGAAACTCTTGGGAAATGCTGAGCTAATGTCTAACTTTCCTCAATTTGTGTCCATTTTTTATTTAATCATAACATTCAAAGCACAGACTTTCATGTTAATGTAACAGGCAGGAAGTTGTTTTACATCACCGACCAGTAGGATCTTACACAACTTCATCAAATCATCCCCAAGCTGTCATCTGCGGGATCTGTGCTCACTGTGAACGCAACTTCAGCCACCCCAGAATGGCTGCCCAACATACTAAGCACTCAGGATACCAACTATTTTGAACAGTATTTTGAAGAATTAAGTATAATTAAATTATTCTTGCTTTGTTCTGCTACATTGGATTGTTAAGATTTATCCTTGAGCGTCTCCTTCCTCCTGCTTCCACATTAACAGTTACTGCTGCAAGTAAACAATTTGTTTAGAGCGCAGAAGGGAGGAATCACACACATTTGCCTGCAAGAACAGCTGTTTGGTGAACAAAGAATCAACTTGTCCTTTGGACACTAGTTACAACCCCATGGCTGAGATGATCTGGGGTCTTCTCCACAGCTTTTCTCAGACCTTGCCCTTGGCTGATTGATGCCAAAGCACTTACGGCATCTGGCAGCCAGCTCTGCCTGTCATTCCCCTCAGTGCTTCCCATCCTGCCACTGAGGTGGCAGAACCAGCACGTGGCCGTGGCTTTGCAGAACCTACTAGCTTATTACCTTGCTGACCTGATGGCTTTGCATTACAATTCTCACGTACAAACTGGAGAAACCAAAACAGGCACCGGGCCAGTATCTGCCAGTTCTGCCAGGGGGGCAGTAACAGCAGAGGTTGAAAGTAACTGCTGAGACATCAAATGTGTTCAATGAAGATGATATAGCCTTGAAGAAAAGTTCATTTACGCCACTGGCTTTAGCACGGCTTACATGAACCTATTTTATACTAAGATGGACAATAAACGATCATTTACCTCCTTATCTCAGGAACTGAGAAGTCAGCCCCCTTAAAATTAGCAGCCTTTTTTTTCTTTTCCTTTCTTTGTTCTTTTTTTTTCCCTTTCTCCCCCCAAGTGCCATAGCCAGTCAGGATTTTTGAGTTTTAGGCAAGAACTAGTTAAGCAAAGGAATCACACGTTGGGGATGTTTAAGTAAAGAAAAATCATCCAGGTAGGTCAAACTTGACAGGGACCATGATCGTATCTTACAGCCTTAAAATTAAAAAATAAGAAGGCAGCGTGCAGAAATGTCTGTCTGGGAAACAGAATAAATGTGGTGGGATAGTAATATACAATTTAATCCACTCATGAATAAAGATGACTTAAATTCATTTGCGGTTTTGCCACTCATGAGTTATAAGGTTTTTAACTTGTTTGGATAAATGCATCGCCTTATTCCATCCCATCATCATCAAATACAAATTATTAAAATAAGACATGGACAAGCACATCTTTTAAGTTTACATGCATCTTGAAAAAAATTCAATATTGCAGCCTGGAGAGGCAGAGTGACTGCTTTAAAAATACAGGAACAGAATGCATAAGAAGAGCACTTACTTGCCAATTACCTTTCACAGTTTTCCATTTTTTAATTCGTTCTGCATGCCTCACAACTGCAGGTCGATTCACATGCACTTTTGAGATCCAGCCAAGTTCTGGGGTGGGAAAAAAAGAGAAAAAAGAAGTCTCAGCTTTTTCTGTGTTCTTTTAATATACAGTGTGGGACTTCAGAAGAAAGTTGTAGCTTGGTTTGGGACCTGTGAACAGCATGTTGTGCTTTTGTGTCCTTTTAAGGGCTTGCATATTTATCACCAATACGAAATATCGTAATAGCATTAACTTCTGTCAGGGTATGATCTGTGAACTGGATTTTTCACACAGCATGTTTTGTTTGCCATTACAACTGAATTAATTTACTGCTGAGAGACACTATGTTGCCAGTCCTGGACTATGAAGTTTATTATATACGTAGCATATGAAAAAAACCCACATAACAGCCAACTGCCATTACTTGCTGATTTATTTCTTGACTCCAGAATATCGTAACATTTATTCAGTCCTTTGCCTGTTTGCTGGCACCCAGGATACAACTGCATTTTTTGTGCGCGTGAACCTTTGTTTACAGGAACTGTACCCCACACAATCACCAAAACCTCTGGACAGACCCTTGCATAACAAAGCATTTGAGTTGTTACTGTCTAGACCTAATTTTACTGAATTTGCTACGAGGGCCTGACTAACTGTAGAGTTTCCAAAAGCACTGAATTCCTGGGCAATATATCTGCCTGGAAGTTGCTGAGATGCATGCCAGCCTGTGAAGTGCTCACCTTGCCAAGCACCCTGGAGGATTCAGGGCAACACCTTCAGCATGTGAATTCCTTCAAATGCCCACTGCAGACACTGCCTGGATCACAACTTCAATGAGTTTCAGTATCCATAAACAATAACCAGACCCAAAGAGAAGCAGGTACTCAACATTTACTAAAATAATGTAAATGTCTAAAAACAGAAGTACCAAAAATTGCAACTGCCTAACAAAGGGTAACTGACTGATAAAAGAAAACTGAGGATTCAGGCCCTTGAATCTTGGAATTTCTGCTTAGTATGACAAACCAAAAGCGTAATTTTGAATGTTAATAAACACAAACCTCTAAAAGAAGTACACAGCAAAAAGAAATCAGATCATCTTCAAAATCTCTCATACGCCAAAACATAAATAATTCTTTTAAATCCTAACCATATAAGCAACCCATGAAAATACTCTGAAGACAACATGAACAATCATTAACAACCAATCATCAGCAAATCACCACCATCAATCACCAGACACCATTATCAGTTAAGGTCAGTGTATGGACATGGGCTCAGATACTAAGACATAATAATTCTGGGTGACTTAATTTATTAAGGGCATCTCATCTCTATGACTCTTCTTCACTACTGTACTAGACTTGCATTTCCCTCGAGCACACTGATTAAAAAAAAGGTTTAAAACTTTTAAAAAAGCGATAGTCAAAATCCCTGATTTTTTACAGAAATCTTATCCAAAAATTTTTTTCTTCCTACTTTATAGTTTTAGTGGCCAAAAAAAGTGTAGAACAAATATGCTAGCTAAGTATTTGTAAATGTAAGCTTGTTTTCCTAATTAGACTTACAAAAAGCTCTGGAAAAAACAATTTAGGGCAAAGATGATTCAGTGGAAATGCAAGACAAAAGCATGAAACACAGCACAGTAAGCCACCTTGCTACCACTTTTATATTACCACATACAAGTAATTAAATGAGCAGTACCCGCAAGGTCAAAATGTTGGCCAAAAGCAAAAAAAGTTAAACCAAAGAAGGAATTTCAAAGGAATCCTAAGGAATTTAATTTCCGTAAGACTTTAGCATAAGTCTCACTGTATGGAGACAAAGAAAAGAAGGAGCTTGCAGAGTTGCAAACCAGTTGAACAACAAACCCTCATTACTTCTCTCCAGTTTCAAAGCTACAGGCTTATTCATTCTGGCCCAAAAGCAAGAAGCTCAACTGACATGTAGAAAGCAAGTGAGAAAAGCTATTGCTACATAACCCATGACTAAAACTTTCCTTCTTTTTGAATATCGATAAATGCAAACCATATAAACACAGACAGCTGAAATACAAGCTAGTGAACTCTCTACATCCTCCGCAGTTGCTTTAAAGTTGAGCCTCCTACGTGATCAGCATAGAACGTGCAACACTTCCTATGGGAGCATTATAGGCAATAATTGACAAAGTCCACAGGGTGGGAAAACACAAATAAATAAATAAAGGAAGGAAACGCAAACTCTGTGTTGTGATTCTCCTACTATATGCCAAGTCCTCACATGGAACCATTTAATCACAATCCAATTTAACAAGATAACTTTTGAACCCTACTGGGTGCACGGTGACCTTTCAGCCCCTTTTGAAAACGTGATAAAATGAAAGCAAGCAGTTTAGATGACGTACCCAACTTCTTGCTCTCTAATACAGATCCAGAAGGTTCAGTTACTCTTCCCTAAACTATTCTTTCTACATTATGAAAAACAACCAAGAAATCCAACTAAATAATTAATTTACAACAACTACTGCCTTCTGCAGAAGGGTTAGGAAGACTATGGAGACAGCATCCAGTTGTTTAAACATGGCAAATTTTCATCTTCTTGGTTCTTGGGGCATAAACCTGAATTTAAATGAAAGAACTAAAATTTCCCCCATTTAACCCCCATTTAATGAAGGGTTAACCCTTCATTACTTATTATTGGGAGTAGATTCAGTCAGATTCATCTTGTGCTGGACTCTGGTAGAAACATACTGTTATTGTATCTGCCCCTACCTGACTTGAGAGCATAGCTTCTCGGAAGGTCTGAGTAATCTCTGCAGGAAAGGGACCACTTCACACTAGAGTAGTTTAAAAGAAATAGCCAAGAGTAATGCCCTTTGCAGGGCGGCAGAGAATTGGGACAAGTAATGTTTAAGAAACTCACAAATCAATGGCAGAAAAGAGGGGGAAGAATAGTGGAAGTGAAAAGAAAACCTACCACTTTTGCTAACTCATCTTTGCCCAAAGTCACCCGTGAAAGTCATCATGTATCAGCTGATCAGCAATAGCTGAAATAGTTCTTTGCAAATATGAAGAAATTCATTGGCTTAAGCCCTTTTCAGTGAGTAACACACTTTACCTTCTGTTTTTAATAACTCCAGATTAGTCAGGAAGGTAGCTGACACGTGGCAACTAAATAAGGTGCAACATCTAATTTTTGTAACTGAGATGTAAGTTTCCTTGAAAGACCATAGAATTTGTATCTCCAAGAATATTTTTGAATGCGGGATATTAAACCACTGTCCAAAGCAAAGGCAGTAAACTTAAAAAGAAATAATTAAAAGAATTAAAAAGATCAGAACTCCATCCTGTCTGTACAACTTAATGTGAGACATTATGCAGTTTACTAAAGGAAATAAACTGGTGTACTGAAAAAAACACACAGCGAGGAAGGACAAAGGTTCTGGTAATATGCAGCAGCAGATGGAGACTTCTATCTAACACAGACCTTTTATTCAAGCCCACTTCTCCATTAATTAAAACAGTGGGCAAGTGAAAACAAATATGTCTCAGCGTAATTGTCTCTAAATAGACTTTCAAAGTTTGCCGTGTGAGGTCTTACCAAATCTTTAAATGTAAGTGTCTGTATTCAGAAAAACCACTCACAATTCCAGCTTTTTTTTTTTTTTGCATTAAACATCACAATAAAACCATTATTTGAAATAGAACTGACTGCCTTTGGATTCTCCCCCTCCCCAACTCCCCCAAGCTTTATGATTTAGTATCTGGCTAAGGAAAACTATATTTAATTAGGCTCATTAACCTTGCAGTGTGAACATGTCTTTTTTTTTTTTTTTTAAATAAGTCATCTGCTAGTCATCTGCACAGTCATGTGGCTTCAGGGATAAAAGTAATTAAAGCAGTTACACTATAGCTAATTAGCCAATATTCTGTAATCATTCTTCAAGTTTACTTTTTCCTCTGAAGACATTTGAAAAAAATCATATTCAAAATCTTAACAGGAAATTCGTCTTCTCTCTTTGAAGAATATGAATCCAAAAATACCAAGCATTTCCTCAGAAAACAATAAATAAAACCACTTCATTAGTATAATTACATAAATATCTAAGATACCTAACACATGCCTCATAAAACAGACTAAGCTTTTCAGAAGCTTTAAAAAAAATGTGTAGATGGCATCCCTTCAGATGGTGGAACAGAAAGCTCAAGAATGCCTGAGGCTGTAGTTTCACAAGGATTTTAAGGCAGCACTGTCCCCAAAAGAAGCTGCCCCCCCAATTGATTATTTCCTCCTCTGTGCCAGAAACAGCATGTGTGCTCCTGCTCTTACCATGAACACATGATAGAGTGGGAAAGGGAAGTGATGAAAGCTGTTATTTCTGGAGAAGCGAGTGAAACTGTATCCTGAACCTTTAGTGGAGAAATGAGGTATTCAGCTGGACACAGGTTGACCCCAGCTGGCCATGCATAGCTGAGCAAAGCCACTGAAGAGAGAAAAAAGGCTTCAGAATCAGGTCTTGTTACAGTTATCATACCATGCAAGCTCTTTAGAGGTCTGGGGATTATTCAGTTCCTTAGAGACAGAAGCTGTGGTTATTTTCCCACAGTGACACTTGCTATGGATCTATTTTATTTGCAGATGGGTCCTCCTCATATGAGAGAAATTCAGTCTCCAAGTCATCAGCATTCAGACGCTCAAAGCAGGACAGCAAGGCATGAGCCCTGAACTAGAAATCAGCTCTATTATCTTATGACATTAGTGAAATCACACAAAGTTGACCATGGATCGCATGAAATGGATCACGGTATTCTCCAAAGCAGTTTGAAAACCACTGACAAGCCTTTCTGGAGAAAGTGAGCTAATGAACAACTTGGTTTCCTGCAGGTCCAAGTCCTCTGCTGGTCCCTCTCTTCTTCCCTGGCTCCAGAAACCTCTCCTCACACCAGTAACATAACTGTCCTGTTACGGTCCTTATGGCCATGGAGTAAACCAGGATGTTGTTAATTGCATAAAGCCCAAAAAAAAAAAGATGTCACGAAAAGTCATGTAATTGCTGAGCGGAGCCTGCCTTATCCTCAATAGAGGGACTAATTTGGTCACTCTGCCCCGTGACTTACTTATTTCTGAGACATCTATCTGTCCTTCAAATTTGATTAAAATTATCCAGCATATTCAAAAGGTGTTAGTGAAGAAACAGAGCCACAGTACAGTCTAAAACCAGCTATTAATATATTAGAACAGAATTATGCTGTCTTGAAAAGGGATGCAACACTTCATTATCTAAATGCCACTTACCAACAGGCTAGCTCTCACATGTAAATGGCTCAGAAATACCAACTATAATTAAAAATATCAATTGAAACATAATGAATGTATTTCTGGCCCTTCAACTAGAGGGGCTGAGCAACACAGATAGAATTAAATTTTTTTAGAATCCAAGAACATACTTTGCAAAACAACTGTAACTAATTACCCGTTACTCAGAATACATACCTCTGTGTGTGTGTATATACATATACACACACACATGCAGAGGTAAAAAAACCATATAATTGTAGAATAATTCGGGTTGGAAGGTCTCTGTAGGTTATTTGTCCCATCTCCTGTATAAAGCAGGGTCACCTCTGAGCTCAGACCAGGCTGTTGAGGGCTTTATTCAGTTGGGTTTGGAGAGTCCCCAAGGATGGAGTCTGCACAGCCTCCCTGGGCAACCTGCCCCACCACTGACTGTCCTGCATGAAGACATTTTTCCTATATCTGGTCTGAATTTCTCTGTCTTGAGACAAGCCTGTTGTCTGGCTTCATCCTATCCTGCAATGCTATGAAGAACCTGGCTCTGCTTGATACGCTCCCCGTAGGGATGAGCAGGCTGCTGTTAGGACCCTTGAAGCCATCTCCTCCCCCTCCAGCTGAACCAGCCCAGCTCCCTCAGCCTCTCCTCGCAGGGCAGGTGCTCCAGCCGCTGGCCATCTTGGTGGCCCTCTGCCAAACTTGTGGCAGTTTATCAATCTCTTCTTTCTATTGGGGAGCTACAAAACTGGACACAGTCTTCCAGATACGTTCCAATAAGTGCTGAGCAGATCCCTCCCTTCCCATGATCTACTGGCCATGTTCCCGTTGGTACAGCCCAGGAGGCCGCTGGCCGTCTCTGCTGCCGGGGCAGGGCTGGCTGGTGCCCAGCTGCCGCCCCCCAGGCCCCGGGGCCTTTCGACAGAGCTGCTCCCCAGGCAGGCAGGCCCCAGCCTGTGTGGCTGCCAGGGATCGTCCTTCCCGGGTCAGGGCTCTGCCCTCGGCCCTGCTGGGTGTCACTGGGCTCCTATTGACCTATTTCCCCAGACAGTTTGTGACCTTCTGATCTGACTAATTTAGCGTCAGCTGCAAACTTTATGAGCAAGCCTGTCATGTTGCCTTCTCTAGAGCATTGGAAAAAAAAAATATTAAACAGGATGGGTCACAAGCTAGACCCCTGCATTACTCTACTTGGTACCAGCCTCAAAGTAGATTTATCATCAACTGTGTTATCTGCTGGGTTTTAAACATCCTACTTGCCATTTTCTGGGTCTACCCAAGCTTACTGAATGTCTGCCTTTCTCCACGACTTCTGAAGCTGTTGCATCAAAATTCCATCTGCAGGGAGCAGAAAACCCACGTGGCAGAGGTCTGCATCCCCACAGTTAAACCAAAGGAGTATGCCACTAGCTTACACTACAAAACAGATGCTCATTGATGCGTTTCACTATTTCGTTGTGAAGTAGCATCTGATGCTTTTCTGAAAAGTGACAAAACAGGAAGCACCTGGTCCATTATATTCTGGCATTGTCGGGAGCCAAGCAGGAGAGGCAGACTCCCTTCAGCCCCTGCAGGCATTGTGGTCAACGCGAGTACCCAAGAATGACTCCACAAACAGTCCCTGTGAAATAACACATTTGTAAAATTCCTTATCCACCTTCTTTACACGACTCTCTGATGGCAAATATATCAGTGTATTAGACTAGTGACCCTCTGACTAGTTCATGCAAATCAGTGTCTTTTCATCTGTGTTACATGTACTTGTTCTTTATTTCAAGTAAATACCTTGTTCTTCTACTAAGGAACAGAGAAAGACAAGCAGACAGACAGGCAGAAAGGATGAATTAAGGGCTTTTACAAAAATATACTTATTTTACAAAAAAAAAAAGATTACATGGGAAAGCATTATATGTCATGATTTGAGAAGAGTTTGGTTTGTCATTGATAAACAAGTAGATGCTCTGTAATGGCAGCATCAGAAATGTACTGCTTAAATAATGACATTAGGTAGCAAGCACAGAA
The DNA here is from genome assembly GCA_013396915.1 of Stercorarius parasiticus. Classification (NCBI taxonomy): domain Eukaryota; kingdom Metazoa; phylum Chordata; class Aves; order Charadriiformes; family Stercorariidae; genus Stercorarius; species Stercorarius parasiticus. The sequence goes on along the minus strand of VWZL01004473.1, from coordinate 163,814 downwards.
ATAGCAGAGACAGAGAAAAGGATTCAAATAATATATTTTTGAGTAAAAGATATTTTACCACTAGGTGTCCCTGTTAGAAAACTGTAATCCTACGTAATGCTCTTATGAGGTATGGTGCAAATAATTTGAATTGCAGTTAAAGCTGCTGGCACAAGCTGGCAAAACCTTCAAAAGCCAAAGCGCCCAAGTCACAGCAGTAGTGTGTATTGTTAGCCACCAAGAAAGATAAAGGCAAGGGTTTAACATGTCCTTCTTGAGTACTGCTACCAGCTAACATACAGCACTTTAAGACACAGCAACTTAAATATAGCACTTAATGTATTTCAGATGTGTATTTAGTGGGAGAGCGAGTGGCATGGAGATTCAGTTCTCCCTCTAAAGCTGCCAGCACAAGGCAACTGTTAGAAACAGCCACAGCAGGTATGCTGACGCTTAATACAAACGCGGTCGTGGCCACACCATTCCCCTATTACGCCTGCCCTGCACATTTCACCCAGCTCATTTTAACCTCAACTGATTTAAACAAAGATCACTGGGAAGGGATGGCAACAAGTACCTGCGGATAAGCTGAGGGCAGTGGCCTTTCCAGGGAAATCAGTTGCAGCTGGAAGAGGCCACATGGTGCAGCCCTGAAGAAATCCATCCCTCTGTGCTCTCCATTAATAATCTTCAACATGAGCTGACTTTGTCTCTCGGGCAGGGGATGGCTATTTACGGGAGGAGAAAGAGTTACAGAAAATATGTGGATCATACTGAGAGATTGGTTTAGTGGCTTCAAAAAACCAACAATTATGTTGTGCTAGTCTGCTGCACGTTGAATACTTTTCCCGTGACTACAGTTGTACAGCAAGATCCAGTCAAACATTAGTGAGGTCGCTTGCCTCTTCCAATAATTTCCCACTTGGCAGCATGGCCTTCCTTACATGTACGCCTGTCTGTCGGAGGATGACTGATAGGTGGACAGGGCCAGACTCTTTTCAATGGTGCCCACTGACAGGACAAGGGGCAACAGGCACAAACTTGAACACAGGAAATTCCATCTCAACACGAGGAAAAACTTCTTTACTTTGAGGGTAACAGAGCACTGAAACAGGCTCCACAACAGAGAGGTGGTGGAGTCTCTGTCTCTGGAGACATTCAAAACCTGCCTGGACGCGTTTCTGTCCAGCCTGCTCTAGGTGAACCTGCTTTGGCAGGGGGGTTGGACCAGATGATCTCCAGAGGTCCCTCCCAACCCTACCACTCTGTGATTCTGTGAACTGAACTAACTTCACATTCAAGTCTCTGGACCCCCCACGCACATCAACAGTGAACTGTAAGATGAAATTTACAGTAAGAAAAAGCATAACGCACACCTAATTTAAAGTAACTTGAATGCATTTGCAAACTCCTGTGCTAGCTTTTTTCCTAAGAGGCACTGAGGACCTGCCACTATATTATTAACATGTTTGTTTCAGCAAAAAGACGCTGTTCAGATGGCTACAGCTGAAACTCACCTGTCCCTGCAAGCAGCCCACGGATAAGCACATCACAGAGCAACTCAACAGCTCCCTTTTAGGTGTTCGGAGAATGAAAACAGAGTCAACTTTCAGTTGTCCACAGGCTAATCATTTAAACTGCACATTAGCTCTGTAAAAAGGCCCGTGCTTGTGCTAGAGACAGGAGCGTAGCCACGTGACGCCGTGGCCTCCTGAACTCTGCTCCTGCTAACTTTTAGATCTCTCGGTTCCACACCAGCTGTCCTTTGCTTCCCATCTTCCACGACACCACCCCTGGATCTCCTCCACTTAATTCTCCGCCAACTCATATTGACCAAATTGTCATACCTTAGAGGCAGACTGCAAGAAGACTCATCACCTTAATTCATTCCACCACTGCAGTTGGGGTTTGCTGGGTGGAGAGGTCAGAAAGCTGTAGCCCTTTCCCCTTCCCCACCCCCAGCAACAGGCAGAAGAGGAGCTCCAGCTGGGAAATGGCAGAGAAACCCTTTCTTGGCTGCTCTCTGCCTTACCTGAGGCACAGCTACCTTTCAGGCCCAGAGACCACCTGCAAACACCTGGAAAATCCTTATCGGTCTTCAGAGAGCAAGGAAGAAGGAGAAAAATAAAGAGAGGTAAAGTCCCAAGTTTACAAATCAGAACCTAACTAATAAAAAGTGTTTGGAACCTTTTGGGGAAAAGTAGGGGAAGTTTATTCAGTGGGAACCATAAAGGTGCGCAAGAGGGGACCAGGCCCAGCTTTGTGCCAGGACGAGGGATGCCGAGTCCCCCAGCGCCGGCTGTCACCCTGCTCGGAGCCTCCTGAGCAGAGGCCGTATGCGATGGGCAAACCACAACTCCTGCTTCACCTGGAGTACCGAGGGCAAAATAAGCCTCCCGCAGGCCTCCCGGTTGAAGAGACAGCCCGAACGGTATGTCACGAGCGTACGTTAAAGGATCCGAAGGAATAGTAACGCGATTCCTACTTCGGCTGTTCAGAAATGCAAGGTTTCGCAGCAGCCCAGCTCGTAGGCGCGGAGCTGGGTCAGCCGGGGATGCGGGGCTGGAGGCCCAGCCCCCCAGCCGGGAGCCGACCGTCCCCTACACCGCCCGGGCGCTCACCGGCACTTCTCCGCCCGTTGCCGGGGCGGGCGGCCCTGCCCGACCAGCGCTTCCCGCTTTGCCGCCTCGGGAACCCCTCACGGCTCCACAACGCCGGAGGGAGCCGGGGCCCGGCCCGCCTGCACGGCCCCGCGCGGTGGCGGCGCCCGCCGGCCCTCCCCGCAAGCCGCCGCCCCTTACCCAGCTCGGTGCCTGGGTTCCGGCCCGCCATGGCCCGNCGGCTACGGCCCTCAGGACACGGTGGGCCGCCGCCGCCATCGCGTTGGTGCCGAGCCCGCCGCACCGCAGCTGTCGGTAACGAGACAGCCAGGTACCCTCAGCCTCCAGAGTGAGAGACCGCTGCCGCTTTGTGACAGGGATCACCGGGATATAGAATCACAGAACGGTTTAGGTTGGAAGGGACCTCAAAGATCATCTAGTTCCAACCCCCCTGCCATGGGCAGGGACACCTCCCACTAGACCAGGCTGCTCAAAGCCCCATCCAGCCTGGCCTTGAACACTTCCAGGGATGGGGCATCCACAGCTTCGCTGGGCAACCTGTTCCAGTGTCGCACCACCCTCATAGAGAAAAATTTCTTCCTGATCTCTAATCTAAACCTACCCTTTTCCAGTTTGAAGCCATTACCCTTTCCTTGTGCTATCACTACACGTCCTTGTAAAAAGTCCATCTTTCCTGTAGGCCCCCTTCAGGTACTGGAAGGCTGCTATAAGGTCTCCCCAAAGCCTTCTCCAGGCTGACAACCCCAACTCTCCCAGCCTGTCTTCATAGGAGAGGTGCTCCAGCCCTCTCATCATCTTCGCCCTGCTCCAACAGGTCCATGTCCTTCTTGAGGACTCCAAAGCTGGATGCAGTACTCCAGGTGCGGTCTCACCAGAGCGGAGCAGACATCCTGATGATAGAGTCCAGGCATCTCTGTTTCTTAGTTGAAAGGAAGCCTTAAGTAGAAGGCTATGTAACACATACACCATGAGTTCTAAACCAACCTTGTAAAGCTTTCTATTAACACCTGCCAAAGCCTCCAACAACTTCATGGCCTTGCTTTTTGCCAGTGTTGTAATGACACAAACTCACATACTGTTAATATTCTTATTTAGATGAAACATCTTGCAACTCAAGCACTATTTGCACAGTGCTAGCAAAGAAACCACAGACTCACAGCAGCGTCACATAAAGCAATAAAAGGGTCATGGCTCTGAAATCCAAGGATGCTATTCCAGACTTCTCTGTGAAACGCTACACAGCCTACTTGAAACATGTCACAAAGACCACAGCCTGCACAAAATTTCACCGTGGGGTATGCAAGTTGCTTGTGTCAAACATCCTTCAGCTTGTAAGATGAACAGCTTCTAGGCTGAAGTACTAGATTTGGAGCCTTCGTAAGCCTTAATTGATTTAATGGTAAAGCTGAAGCAATTAGCTGTAAAGCAGAGGGTTGCAAGTTGCTTGTTTTTAGAGTAAAATTCAAATAGAGAACTGAAAAACCAGTTTTGGGATAAAGTAAACATATCCTTAATACTACTATTGCACTAAGAAACCACGGTTCACGGTATCTGTTCCTTCTTACGCCCTCCTCCCCAACAGCTGAAGCTGGAAGGGACCTCTGCCAACCACCCCATCCAACCACCTGCTCAAGCAGGCTCAGCTACAGCAGGTTCCCTAGAACCACGTCCAGTTGGGTTTTGAGTGCCTTCAAGAATAGATACTTCACCTTTCCAGGCAACCTAGTCCAGTGTTTGACTGCCCTTCACCAGGGAAAAGTATTTTCTTATGTTCAGAATTGTCCACTATTTAACTCATATCCGTTTTCAAATGTTTTTCTAAGATGATAGCATTACTGTACTCTTGGGGAAAAAATCCAAAAGAACAGTAAGGACAAGTATGAATATGAAAAAAATAAATATACGCATGACTAAATATACCTCTGTAACTTTTCTCCTTTCCATATGGAATGCATTACATAAGCTTTCCAGCATAACATCAAAGGAAGTGACAAATGGAAGAATGGCAATATTTTCTTTAATGAAGAAAATAGGATTTGTAACCTTGAAAGAGTAACTTTTTTATCCAGTCTGGAGGACTAAACCAAAGCTTTATACAGATTCATAGCCAGCCTCTGAGATTTTCTTGTACAACCACATATTTCAGGCAGCACGTTTAATTTAGTTTTCACTGCTTTTGATTTTAGAGACTCACGTTTACATTCAAACTTTAAAGAATAAAAAGACACAAAGCTTATACAGATCAAGGAACTTGCCACCTCTGTACCAACACTAAAACATTCTTTTTGCTTTCCCTCTGTATAGTACAAACCCAAGATGCTGGAAAGGATTACGTGGTTAACTTGGTTGCTTTTCCATTCCATGAACCCAATGCTCAACAGTAAGATACGAGTTTTGAGAGGCATTTTATTTAGACAACTGAAAACAGTTAAACGTTCAGAAGCAGTGTACAATGAAACAAAACCCGAACCAAATACTTTCAGTACATTATCCCTTCCGTTCAACTAAAGCCAAATTGTCCAACTTTCAAGAAAAAAAAAAAGGTAAAAGCCATTGTACCTCTTCTCCATAGTAAAGGAAACACACTACAACGAGTCTAATTGAAATTGGAGAGACTGGATCTTGGCTTGCACACTTCTTTGAAAAGACAGTAGGCAGTTATGCTAGAAAGACAGCAGAACTCTACTACTAGTCTTTTCTTCTTTTTTTTTTTTTGTTTTTGGATACTCAGTTCTCTTACAGACAACACCTAGCCAGTTCCACCACATTCTCATCAATTACTGCCCATCTTTGCCTTATGTAGAGAGCACACTCTGGAAGGCTGCTGTTTATCACTGTTCACTTGATTTACTCTCGTACGTCCATATGTCACATAACAGTTGCAATAATCAGGCCTTAACTTCAGGAGTTGAGCTGTACACTGAATCTGAGTTTTCAGAGGGAAGATCTTCTGCAATTAAATAAAAAGGGTGTTATTTAACTTCACCTTAGATATAAGAACCAAAGAAACATTGCAGGGAGTGCTTAAAGACCAATTAAATTTGTTTTCCCATTTAATCTGATCCAGTTATTCTCCCCCATCTGTTCAGTCTGCACAGCTCTAGTCACTAGTCTGACACTTACCACGTGGTCATTTTCAGGAAAATACACTCAAAAATCTTTTGAGAAGAGTGAAAAATGTTAGAAGGTACCTGGGGAGAAAACTACTACTTCCATACTGAAGAATGCTACCATCTTGACTGATCTTTTAATGCTTAGCTGAGTTGAAGCTGGCAGCTGAATGCATTACCTATTTCCTCCTCTGCAGTTCCTGGAAGGGTGGTCCTTGCTTTTGCTGCTTCTGCATTCTCCTCTTCTGAAGAAAGAAGGGAGAAAAAACAGTCAATACCTTCAGTTCCCCCCCACTCACCTTAATAAAAATAAAAAAATAAAAAAAATTCTCCACTTAATTTAATGCTGAGGAGAAACAGCTGGGTAAGCAATCCATTAATGAATACTCACTTGCTGTTTTCTAGACATAGCTCCCCTCCCAAGTTTAGAGAGCCAAAGTGCAATATAAAATAAAACTATCATCCACACTTCTTTCTAGAGATTTTTATCTCCTTAAGATTTATAAAAGTGCTATTTCATATATCTTGCTCTTTAACATAAAAATATATCAGACTATTTGCTTAAATATCCACAAAGTGTCTGTATGTTCAATAAGCTTACAGGCTTGAAGTTAATTGCTTAGATGACAGCTACAAAAGTAAATCCTTAAATCTAACAGACTTGAGTGGATACAGAGACCGTCAGAAGGCAGTACAGTCTTTGCATGAAATTCAGATTATTTTTACCACTTACAATAGATATTACTTTAAAAGTACAAATGAAGCAGTCAAGTTTCACCAGGAAGAAGCAGACACTTACCAGGAACTACACACTTCCAAAGACCATAGGTTTTCCCTACTGTTGTCTGCCACAGCCTTAGTGTACCATCCTCAGAGCCACTTGCATATAACTCTCCATCAGGGCTAAATCTCACACAGTGAATTGGACCGAAGTGTCCTTTGTAAGATTCTATAAAAGAACATATCAAGAGCATTAATTTCAAATTTCAGTGAGTAACTGAAATTAATTAGTGAAAACTGATCAGAAGACAATAAAAATACTGAGGGGGCACTTTCTCAGTATTTAACTTCTGACGCAAAACAAAGCTTCTATTAATTGGTATATCAGCAATCTCAAATTTAGGTAACATATTAATGTTTTATTAACTGCAAGAAAACAGGTGCTTATTTATTCAAGGCAAAACTACAAAGCAAGCCAGTAGCATGGAGTACACATGCTCTTGTTCCTTCAGCCCCTCACTCCACACACATACAATTTTAAACAAGGACAGCATCAAGAGACCAACTTCAAAATACACTTTTTTTGAAATATATCACATTTTTCATAAAAGCAAGCAGCTGCAACTCATTAGACATATGTAATAAATGCTATAGCATGACACAAGTTAACGTATAGCTTGCTATTGCAGCCATTATGGAATGCCAACTTTTTTTTTTAAATGGGTGCAAAGTGCTGTTTAATGCAGGCTTTAATTAGTTCTAGAAGAATAATGTTAGGTCTACTGAGACAGGAAAAAATGCTTAACTGATAATATATCTCTCCATCCTCTTGCACAGCATGGTATGCTAAGACCTTACGTGAGTATACAGTTTCATTTATTAGTCATTATTTCATTAATCTAATACCCATTTCAGAACTCATTTTTGATTACAGAAGACAAACATACCTAATTCTTCTCCTGTATTATAGTCATATTTATACAGTTTAAAATCTTCACCACCTGCAACCAAACATTCTTTCGCAGGGTGAAGTGATGCAGAATTGATTGTAGCAGGTGCTTCAAATGATTTAATCTGCTCTAGACTGAGGGAAAAAAGTTTGTTAAAGTTCATTGAATAAAAAAAAACATCCTGAGAGCAAAGAAACTGTGACTCTACTAATCACAACTGCTTCTAAGAAAAACAGAAGACACTCACACACAGCTTCCGAAACAAGTTTTTATACTTGCAAATCACGCTCATCCAGTTAGAAACAAGTTCAGAATAAGCAAAACAAAAGGTTCACATATTCAGAACTACTTTCTGGAACACTACTTTTACATATGTAACCCGCTTTCTTAAAACATCGTAGAGATGTACAAATAATTAGTTCTCTGAAAAGCACTGAAGTGAACCCTGGCTGAAACTTATTTAACCACAATTACAATTAGTGTGAAATATGAAAATGGCACCGAACCTTTAGCATCTTATACACAGTTAGGGTTCGCTATTTTAGAAGAGGGTAGTTGTATCACACTCTGCCTCTGACAAGATGGCAAGCAAAGATGTCCACTAATGCCAGTTCTGACAACTTTGTGATTTTGGCCTCGTACAGTCAATTTTTACCCACAAACAAGCCCATTACTCAACCTGCAAAAATTCTGTGTTTTGGACTTACGTTTCTGCACTATGAAAAGCAATAGTCTTCCCATAGGTAATCACAAGTATCTGTCCTTCTGGAACATACTCCATGCTGCTCACTGACATTGCAACATTTAGTGCCTTCACTTCGGTCATGGTACTCCGGTCCCAGAGGCTTAGGAGGAAACAAAAAGGAAAAAAAAGACTCTCAGATTACTTCAGCAAATCAAACAATTTTCACCTTCCATCCATGGCAAAATCTGGACCAAAAAAGCCACCTAACAAAGAATGTGGTTTGATTCCACAGGTACTTTAGGCATTCAGTGGTTTCCTTATCTTAAAACTCTGCCTAGGTGAGAATGAAGACATGCTTACTGTAAAATACTGCTACTTTTGAAGCTTAATGCAACAACGTTAAACAGCACACATGTTATTTAACTACTCCAGGATTCTCTTAGAGATTAATAACCTTCTTACAAGTCTCCTGAGCAATAGAGCTTTCTAGAAGTAAGGCTTGAAGATTCCATTCTGCCTTTTTACCTCACAAGGCAAAGAGGTACTAATGCCAATTTACACAAAGAACAGAGATTCATTTAAGATAATATAGTCTTCTACCTAGAGGCGCAAGAGCTATCTAAACAGAAATGAAATGAAATTGTTTTGCTATGACATGGTAAGAACCTTTGTTCATTAGCTGACAGATGCATTTCTATTCCTACAAGTCAGAGAAAAATAAAGACGACCAGGCTCTTGCTTATCTTGGAACACTAGGAAACTGAAAAGAAGTGGAGCTGAAAGGAAACTGCACCAATGACTTCACCCTCCCATCGTTCTTTCCACAAAGTAGAAAAGACCATTCTATGTCTCTCTCTTTTGTGCCATAAATATAAGAATGGTGAGACAGCTAGGCATGAGATGACACTGGTCGTATCAGCCAGAAAGCTGAGGAAGCAGTAAGGCACATCTTTTCTGGACAACTTAGTTTGAGGAAAGGTCTTTATGAATTCATCACCCCAGCAGGTTTCAGCACATCTCCTACCAACAGGGCATAAAGTAAACAAAACACTTAACTGTAACTGGATGAGCCATCTTATAAAAACATTAAAGCCTACTCAATTTATCAGCATGTCAGAGAAAGAAGGCTATGTCTATCAACAGTGCACCGTTTCCAGACACTCTTCCCAGAGAAGGCAGCAGCCCATGCCTTCTGCATCTTTCAAGGCTGAAAGGCAGAAGACAAGGCAGCAATACCTCAGCACAATCCGTACTGACATCTATAAATTCATCTTCTCTAGGATTATGAAAAGCATAAATTTATTCTACTATGCACTTCTCAAAGACCACCTCTTGTTAGCAGAGAGGACACATTTATGGGGTAAATTAGAATTATAACAAAAGTTACATCTCTAACAGCAGAAAAGAACTGTACTGGGCATGCAGCTATAATAATCTAGCATCAAATAACCTGTTTTACTTATATCCTTTACCAACAAAACATAACTACCTTCTCACATAGATTACAACAATAAATAGAAGTAAGCTTCTTAGAAAATGGAAAATTACTTTTTCTTACCGGACAGTTTTATCATCAGCTGAAAGAATCTGTTTGTCATCACTGCTCCATAAAGCCTTTTTAATGCCAGAAGTATGTCCACTGACAACATCAGGTTCTTAAAATAAAGCCAAATATTTTAATACATCTAAGAAAAATTAAAATGTCATACAGCAGTCTAGGAGCTTTCTTAAACTATATGTATTTCCATTTACTAGAAACCGTAAAATTACTTCAAGCACTTATGACTTTATTTGTAGATCTTATTCCAGGAACAGAACAAATGTAAACTGGGTATCTGATTGCCTAAATAAAAAAAGCTTCTGTAGATCTTATTTCAGGAGCAGGATAAATGTAAACTGGGTATCTGATTGCGTAAATAAAAAAAGCTTCACTAATTTAACATCAAGGTTCTCTAGCTTCATACCAATCATCAGTAGTTCAGTATCAACATGAATTTAAACACACTTAAATATGTGGAGTCTTTTTTCTTTCAAATGACTAAATTTTAATTATTAGATCTAATTCTAGTGAGTCTACGTTTAACTGAAACATGCTACCTTTGAAGTCCATTATAGATAAACTTTAATTCACTTGTAAAAGTGTAAACTTAAAACATACAAATTATCTTACTACAACAAAAGGCTATAGACACTACATTTGTAAAACAATCCACAACTTTATCTTTTGTGATTCATAGCAGAAATTAGCTCTTTATTTCATAACTTTTATTTAATTCCAAAAAGCAAGAATCAGTTCTAAAAGCAGACTCACCTGCTTCTGGCTTGCTCAAGTCGTAGATACGCAACAGTTTATCTTGTCCACCTGTTAACAGATAATTGCTATCCTGAAACAGAAGTTATAAAGGGTCAACTCTATTTTGAATCAAAATACCAGCCTTAATCTGTGAGTCTTAAAATAACAGTTCTTTCTCTCAGACAGCCTCTAACTCACTTATTACATTTAAGTTATGATCTTAAAACTAGAAGCGGTATGCTAGATTATTTGCCTGTTAAGATACACACACAAAAAAGTAGAAGAGTAACTAAGCGCAAAACATACTCCAGAGCTTCCCTGGTGAAAAAGGTATAAAGGGTTTTCATACCTGTGTAAAATCCACACTTTTGACAATGTGTTTGTGAGCCAATGTGATTAGTTCATCACCTGACACAGCATCCCACACTTTCCTAAACAGCAAGAAATAACATTTGTTTTAGTAGCAGCAGGACAAATCAACCTGAACAGTCAGATTAGTTTGTAAGCAATCTTTCCTGACACCATCATAATATTTCATCATAAATGCTACATTCTTATAAGTTATGACCCAGTTAGTCAATAAGAATACTTTCTATGCTTTTAATGAAGCTTTTTTTGGTACTATCCCACCATTTTCCTTTATCCTCTTCTTCAGAATAATGCAGACTAATTAGCATTTTAGTTTGAAGACAAGTTCTTCTCTGCAACTAAAGAGATTGCCCTCTACTAACAGGATTCAACTTGCCAAATATTAATATACACTGCAAACAGCGCAAACAACAAAAAAATCACAGAAATAATTCACTAGAATTTTCACAAGAGTCTTCTTGTAATAAAAAGAGAATAACTGGTAGAACCAAAATAAAAAAAAACTATCACTCTTTCAACTCTGCTATAACTACAGTGCCAGAGATCAGAGCTGGTTATAAATGTTATTCTAGCAAACCAGTACGATAATTAAGTATATTTATCAAGAAGCAAGTATAGTTGTTCACTGTGAGGGAATTAACTGTAGCTCTTTTCAAGAACCTAAAAGTCTTGTTTTTAACTTGGTTAGCCATAAATAAGCTAACAATTACTAAAGAAAAACAAATGAATCGCTAATTAACTACAGCTACATGTCACCTAAGAGCACTACAAACTTCAAAAGACAGTTAATCACTTACGCTGTAAAATCTGCTGCTGCTGTAGCTGCTTTAGTGGCATCTGTATTCAAAGTGGCACCCCAAACAGCACCTTTATGACCTAGAAACGTGCCAATCCAGTCTCCTGTGTCGCCCTGACGCAGCATAGGCTTACCATCTTCACAAAAACAAAACCAATATTCCGGTAACATGATAAAAAAAGGAAGCTGTTTTACAAAAAGATCCCCTTGCACCAGCATGTGGAAATGCGACATAATGTACGAAGCTATTCTTTGTAAGAGTTTAGCTGAAGAGCTTACATATGCAGCTGTACTCAGCACATGCATCTAAAACTGTATAGATATTAAAATACCGCTCCAAATGAGATACAAGTTTTCTTTAAGTTTGTGTTAAGGTAGAAGGGAGATAAAAAGGAGCACTTCGCCTAGGTTTTATTTTTACTCAAGTTTTCTTCAGGCAGAACAGGTTTGGTTTTTTTTTTTTTTTTACTTTGGAACAATATTTCCAGACCAACAGCACTCAGAAATAATAAATCTTGTGTTTGTAATCCGCTATGTTTCAAACACATACAAAGATGCTGTAAAGACTAAACAGAAAGCTTTTCCTGTGATTATTTTTTCTGGGAGGCTATCAAAAAGTGTTCACACAAGAAGATGTAGAGTTGAACTGGAAGCACTCCAAGCCAGAAAGCAATGTCCTTTTTAACTTATGAATACATACATAAGACTAACATATACTTGTATACGTACTTCAAACTGGAAGAGGGTAGATGCAGATTAGATATTAGGAAGAAATTCTTTAGTGTGTGGGGGGTGAGGCACTGGAACAGGCTGTCCAGAGAACTTGTGGAGGCTCCATCCCTGGAAGTTTTGAAGGCCTGGCTGGATGGGGCTTTGAGTAACCTGGTCTAGTGGAAGGTGTCCCTGCCCATGGCAGCGGGTTGGACTAGATGATCTTTAAGGTCCTTTCCAACCTAAACCATTCTATGAGTCTATGTATAAAGGGGAAATGCTATTCATATAACGAGGAGTGAGTTCTCATGGGAAAGGAGGTGGACATCATCATTCTACGTCCAGCAAAGCAGCTGCCCTGGTTAAACGGGAGCTCCTTTAAAAACAGACAGCACATGTGCACAGAGAATAGAAACGGGCCGTCTTAAAAATAAATCTTTTCGAGCCTTCCTCCCCCGCCCCCAGTTTGGATCCAAACCAGTCAAACACGGGCTATGATACCCCCCCACCCCC
>VWZL01004473.1:113769-151057 GCA_013396915.1 Stercorarius parasiticus | reverse complement strand
GAAGAGGGCTCCCCAACACAACCGCCCCCCCGCCCCGTCCCTCCCTCCCCAGCAACACCCCCCTCAGGCAGGCGCGGCGCTGCGCGGCCTAACGAGCCGCGGGGCGGAGGCGCGGCGCAGCCCGGCCCACCCTTTGCTCCCCACACGGACCCCCGCGGCCGAGGGCACCCCTGCCGGGCAGGCTAACCCGACGGGGACGGCGAGACCAGCCGACCCCTGCCGCCGCCGCTCACCCTTGCAGGCGCTGATGAGGAAGTAGCCGTAGGGGGTGACGCCACTGAAGGCCAGGTCCACCACGGGCCGCGTGTGCCCGGAGCACGTCAGCGGGGTTTGCCTCATGGCCATGGCGGCGGCAGGGAGCGGGAGGAGGCGGCAGCGGGACACACGGAGCCTGTGATGGGACACGAGTCCCCTCCGGCTGGGCAGGAAACGGCGATTGCGGCGGCGGAGGAAATGACGTAACGGAAACGCTTCGGAGCGGAAGCTACGTCAAGGCGGCGGGTACGCGTCCAGAAGCACTGTCAGGCGCAGGCGCCGGGGCAGCAAGGGGCTGCAGGGAGGTGTGTCGGCGGGGTCTCTTCGCTGCCGCAGCAGCACCGAGGGGCGATGGCGGCCCCGCTGCCGGGTTGAGCGCCTGCCCCTGAGCTGTCAGCACGCCCTGTGCCCGCTGAACTCCTCCTAATGGCCTCTGTCACCGCGGCGTTTCTCCGCGGAGGGGACAGCCGCGCTCTCTCTTCCCTCGTCCCGGTTCCTGAAGGAGTGATGCTTTCCTGGCCCGAGGGTAGGGCCCAGGGCGCCTCAGTGCGCCTGGATTTTGACGAGGAGCTCTTCTGCAGCAGTTGCTGCACGCCCCAGCCTTGTACTTGCTTTTCAATAGTTGGGGTCTCGCATAAATGGAGGCCAGGGCTGTCATGGCGCTGCTCAGCTCTTCCCGAGTTCTTTGTTCCCTCGTGGTCGTCCTCTGCTCTCTTCGGGCTCCTAAACCACCAGCAAACAAAAGGAAGCACCGCTTTTTCTCTAGAGCTAGTTTCCCTCACGGCTCACTGCAGTGTCTGATGGGCCTTTTCCAGCTGGGGAGGTGGTGGGAAGACGGACTTAAGGGCATGTAAGGATCTAGGGATACATAGCAGAGCTCGCCTGGGTTTGCATAAGAGGCGGGAGCCATGCTGATAGTTGTGCCCAGACTGGTTCTCGGCAGCATCTAAAGATGGCATTTGCAGATACGTCAACAGCCTTATGTAGAATTAGTTAGCAGTGCTGCTTGGGTTTACATTTGAAAACCCTCTTCTGATAACTGATGTTATAAAGTTTTTGAGTGAAAAAAACCAAACCCTAGTCAGTAAAGGTAAAAACTTAGCATTGTATTTAAGTTACCTGCTTAAAATTCAGTATTGAGGAATGGAAAGAAGGGAAAGATTGTAGTTAGAGAAGTTTTATGATTTCAAAGCTTTGTTTGATTTTGTGTTCTGTTAAATTGGAGCATGATTTTCCACCTGCATAAAGCAAGAATATGTCATCCACTTAGGAAGACACAAAACCTGTAACGGGCAGACAAAGGCAAAAATATTTCTAGTTTGCCAGTAGGTAGCTGAAAATCAGAAAAGGAGAACAATCATCAAGGTGTGAAACCTTTAAAATCTAGACTATGTTAAAAATCCCACTAGGCCCACCAAAACTGTAGGGTAGTAGTATGAATTAAATTTTTCACGTGCTGTGGGAACATGGAAAAGTCTAGTAAGGGATGTGTTGGGTGTCACTAAAGCCAGATCCTTCAAAAAGGACTGCTCAGGTCCCTACTGTGGAACCTGTGCAGAAGTTAGGGATTGTGCTGCTAACAGCTGTGTTTCATCCTGAGGAAAATAATCGTGCTGGGTAGAAACCTGTGGATTGATTGTTATCAGCTACTGCCCAGTTTTACAAAAGTTATAAATCTGCTGGTAGGTGGACTTCGTATAAGCATGTAGATGGTTACGTGAGCACTGATCCCACGCGGTGCCCGTGTCTGATGCCAGCAGTAGGTACTTTATTGATTCCCAGTTACAGCCTGGCACTTCCCTGCTGGCGCCAGCCACAGCCTCTCTGGCTTCATTTCCCACACGGTAGCTCTCCTGGACAACACCAGACAGTGACTTCCAGAAACTAACTTATTTTTGCTTTCCGCTCTGAAGATGTTTCCATTCCTATGTACAGTAATAGTACAGCCACATGGCTGGACAAGAAGTATAGGAATTAGGCCTTTAGAGTCTAGGTTTAACAGTGATACAGAAGGATATGACTTCTTAAATTGCAATTCTGCAAAGCGGGGGGGACCTTTATTATCTTTGGGAAACATGATTAAAGACATAAAGAAATAATACTGAAAGTAAAGCTATCTACATTTTTTCTTAAATCAAGTCTTTAATGCCAAGACAGAACATAGTAATTGAAAGTCTCTGAAGTTTGTCCCTAACTCAGGATATATCCTGCATAATTCAGTCAGACAGTTTGTTTAACAGAAAAAAAATACAAAAAAAACTCGAACTTTTTTCCTTCTGCATTCTGGGCTACATTCTGCATCTCTAGCCCAACTCCAACTAGAAATTTCTAACGCAGCGTTTCATAAACTGAGCATGGGGAGGGGAAATACTACCATGCNGTAATTATAAATATATGTAAATTTATATTTATAAATACTACTATACAAGCACATTTGCTGTTGGGGAAGGAGAAAAACTTTGCCATGGAGCCACTACAAGTGGAATGAGAAGTTTTTTCATGAGGAAGTGTTTCAACCAGAAGCAAAAAGATCAGAAGGGAAGGGGCCAAGTACACACAGAGCAGGAGCACAAGAGGATGCTGAACTGATCCGGCATTGTCAGCGAGCCCTTGCTGAGGAGCAGCATCCTAATGCAGTGATTTCTATCAGTTGTGCTTCCTCTGCTTCTGTTCAGAGCTGCTCTTTTCTTCTGTTGGAGCCTGACAGCCTTTGGCCCTGACTGCAACTCCCCTGGCATTTCCTCCGCCATTGCCCTCCTCTTAGGTCCCTAGTAGCATCTCCATTTATTCTCTACAGTTTGAGAAGCCCTGATTTACAAATACACTAATTCTGTGAACTCGGGCTGGACTACTTTTAATACAGAGACTGTTAGAGAAGCTGGGAACTGTGAAACAGGCCTATTTTTCAAGAAAGTCTGCAGAGGGTACAAGAAAAAGAAGGAAGGATGGGAAAAAATAGTTACTTACAAGTGAAAGCCCAGGAAGCTTAAAATAAAAATACCGAGGTTTTTTTGTTTAAGCCAAGATGGTTATATATCCAACTCCAATAACATTAGAAAGAAAAGAATTGTAATTAAAACATTTTTATTCAAAGTTCCATAGTTATCTATTTATTATAATCAAAATAACTGTCTTGTAGTGTTAAATAAATATTTGTCAGCCCCAACTTGTGAGGAAGTACCCACAAGTACTTGTAATCATACAGAGTAATTCACCCCATTACTGCATAGAATGACAAGTATGCCAATCATAGGTTATAAAGCACCTGGGCAGGACTCTCTTTTACTTAACATTTATAATTCAGAGTGTCTGCTTGATTGAACATCTTTCCACTGCTAATGATTGAATTTTCTCATAAATTGTTCGTGAAGATGAATAAAGCTATCCTAGTGAAAGGTCATGATTCTAGTGCTTTGATTAAAATAAATCAAGCAGAGATTGAATTAAGTGGAGGGTGTTTAGTATACCTATTTACATGTCCAAAGACTCCTTCCTTTTCATGTTGTGTTAGATAGCACAGTTGGAAATACAACCTCTTGCCACTGGGCGGAGCTCCTTACATATTTATTAGTACATTAACGCTCTCGCTGAGAGCTTCTGCTGTGAGTTGATTTAACGATGGTTATTTCAGCTTGTACCTGGCGGCTTTCTGGACATAGCGCTCAGGAAATTGCTAGATGCTTAGTTCTCTAACATGAATTGGCTAAATAGGTAAATGGAAATCTCTGGGTGCCACAAGAGACAGCAGCAGGGCAACCCCTTTGTTAGTGGACTTTGAATATGAGTTATTTTAATATATCGCAGGTTTGAAACATTCAGTGTAATCTGTAGGCACATCGACGCTCTTTACCTCTGTTAAGTTTTTCTTTGGAGAGATGTCCCCTACTAATCTACACAGCTAATTTAGGAAAAGAAAAAAAAAGAAAAAGGAATATCTGTTTGCTGAAGGATGATGTGTTACAGATGCTGTGTGCAGAGACATGAGAGCAGTTGCAGAGCGTGTTGCTGTGTTTTCACCGGGGGAATAATTACAACCGAGTGCCAGCCTTGAGCAGTCAATTATCACTGAGTAACAAGATGAAAATTAGAAGACAGATGTAATCATATTTCACAAATAATAGAACAGTGTGCTTCAAGTCAAGGAGTCCTTTCTAGATCCGCCTTTCACAGCAGATGACTGTATTTTTTCTAGTTTCGTGCAACTCCTTGTAACGTTGATGTAGGGAGTGTGAGGGCTGGACCACAGGCACTCTTCAGTTGGGTGTGCCTGGTAGCATAGTTTGTGTGTGTGAACAGAGGCCAAGAGGATTAGACAGGGAAATGGGCTGTGGAGGAATCGGTAAGAGTGTGAAGAGGAGTTTCAGCCAGCAGCAAGGAGGAGAAGTGTTTTAGTAGGAGAAATGTAACACATGGAAGCTGGATAATAAGGGAAATAGGAGACTTGCCTCAGAGATCAACTGTATGCCTC
The DNA here is from genome assembly GCA_013396915.1 of Stercorarius parasiticus. Lineage (NCBI taxonomy): Eukaryota > Metazoa > Chordata > Aves > Charadriiformes > Stercorariidae > Stercorarius > Stercorarius parasiticus. Next base: position 146,334 of record VWZL01004473.1, on the reverse strand, counting down.
ATAGTGGGATTTGTACTCTTTTTTCCCCATCTCTTCAGGTGAGGTCAGGTGTAAGATCACTTCTTTAATCACCACCTTAATGTTAGGATCTCAAAAGGATTTCGTCTTCTGAGAAGAGTGTTGTAACTAATGTTTTCTGCGTGCAAGTTGGATCATCAGGAGCCTTTCTATCTGTCAGTAGGGCAGGGATCAGGCACTTTCAGAGCATGCACCAACCATAGAGTGATGAAACCAATAAGGAATATTAAAAAATGTTTAACCTTTGCTGCAATAGCTTCTCTGTTCCTCAGTCTTCATGTCCTATTCTGTCTTTTGAAAGGGAAAAGTTGACAGTGCTGGCCAGATAGAGAGGAGAGCTATAAAAAAAAGAAATTACAAATTTTAAATATTCAATGTTTCACTGAAAAGCTGACCACTGCAAAACCAAAGGGACAGTGATTGAAGAAACGATTAAAACAAAAGCAAATCCAAGAAAAGGAATTGGAATTCCCTAAATTCTAGCCAAATGTTCTCAGAATACAGAGTTGCTAAAGTTAACCCTCAGAAAATAAAGGAGTGTAAAATAAATGTATGCATATTCAGGGTTTAGGCGGAAAGATGTAAAGACATAGTTGGGGAAGCCCAGACAGGATCAAAATAGGGAAGTCACCTAGAGAAGAAAATATAGCGTGCGTGTGTGTGTTCCAAAATCCTGTACTAGGACTGTACTCTGTCAATCCATTTAACAGTATAGAACGTTGCAGTAAGCCAATGCACATGACAGGCATTTATAGAAAGAACAGAGGTCAATGAACAGCGTTATAGCAGCTCGCACAAGGCTTGGTGGGGTAGGCGATCTTGCAGTGTTGACAGGGGAGATGGGAGGGGGAAATGTAGAGAGAGAGAGATACACAAGTCTGTTCCCGTGCTTAGAGTTCCTGTAACCAAGACAAAGTGAAACAGCAAAATTACAAGTATTATGGGTGCTAAGTTCTGGCTGAAATAAGCCATTTCTGTATTTTCTATTTGAGTCAAAGCGTTCAAGCATTCAAAGCATGACTGCACTGTGAAGGAGGAGACATAGAACTGACATAGTATTCTTTTCCTACCTCTTTTCAAATCTCATATTGGAACCACGTGATGATTCAGGCTAGCTAAATAAGTATTTACCTCTGCAAAAAGAATTTCAATTCATAATAAAAATGAATCAGATTGTAAAAGCCTTGCTAAAGGAAAATTAAAAAAAAAAGAAGTTCACTTGCTTTCCAGGAAAGAGTTCAGCAAAATTCTTATTCTCTGAGTATCATCACATCTGTAATACCTCTCTCTGAGCTTACTGTACTGTAAGAAACAGTAATACAAATTTTCAGGAACAAGCTTTAGCTGAGTTAATTCATAATTGTAGGTGGCTTTGATGTTTTCCCTTGGAAGGTGTTCTTCGCAGAGCAAGATGTTTATACTTATTGTTCTAAAAGGCTAAAGTAATTAAAACATCAGCCTCTGAAAATCAACCATAGCAGACAGCCTTAGTCCTACTATTCTAGGAGTACGTAAGCTGATTGGAGATATACAAGTCCATGGGACCAGACAGAACCCTTCCAAGAGTGCCAAGGGAGCAAGTTAATGCTGTTGCACAGCTGCTGTCTGTCAACTTTAGAAGTCACGGGGATTGGAGGAGGTTTTTCATAACTGGAAAAAGGTAAACACTCTCATCTTTAAGAAGGACAAGAGAAGGATCCAGGGAAGAGCAGGCCAGTTCGCCTCATCTGTGTTCCTGGGAAGGCTGTAGAGCTGTTTCCAGACCTAGGACAACTTATGGCTGACCAATCATCTTGCTTTCTACAACAAGATAGCTGACTGTGGGGACTTATAAATACTTAAAGGGTGGGTGTCTGGAGGATGGGACCAGGCTCTTTTCAGTGGTGCCCAGTGACAGGACAAGAGGTAATGGGCACAAACTTAAGCATAGGAAGTTCCACCTAAACATGAGGAGGAACTTCTTTACTTTGAGGATGGCAGAGCACTGGAACAGGCTGCCCAGAGAGGTGGTGGAGTCTCTGTCTCTGGAGACATTCAAAACCCGTCTGGACACGTTCCTGTGCAACCTGCTCTAGGTGACCCTGCTCTGGCAGAGGGGTTGGACTAGATGATCCCCAGAGGTCCCTTCCAACCCTATGGTTCTATGATTCTATGAGGGGAGAGCGATGGATGCTACATACCTTGACTTTAGCAAGGCTGTTGATACAGACTCTTACAATAGTATCCTTAGAGCCAAAATGATAAGAACTGAGTAAGTGGATAGGTGGGTGGAAAATCAGCTGGGGTGCTAGGTTCAGGGATTGTGGTCGGTGGTACAAGTTGAGCTGGCAACTGGTTACCAGCAGCATCCTTCAGTAATCGTCCTTGTGGCTAGTAACATGTAATGTCTTTGTTTACAATCTGGATGACAGGATAGAGTGCACTTTCAGCAAATTTGCAAATGATCACACATGAGGGATCCCAAGGGGGAGAGCAGGGCTGTTGAATGCTGGAGAAATGGGCTGAAGGGAACCTCATGAGGTTCAGCACAGGCAAGTGCCAAGTCCTGCACTTTGGGTACTGGGTTCATTTAGGCATGAGAAGATAAAGCAAAGGTGGAGGACCTTATTGTTATGTATAACTACGTATGAAAGGATGTAAAGAAGATAGAGGCAGACTATGCTCAGAGGTGCACAGTAGAAGGATGAGAAGCAATGGACACAAGTTGGAATATGGGAAATTGCAACTAAATGTAAGGAAAAAAAAAAAGTCACCGCAACAATGATCAAATGCTGGAAGAGGTGCCCAGAGAGTTGGTGGAATATCCTGTCTTGGAGATACTCAAAATTTGACTGTACAAGTCCCTGAGCAACCTGACCTACATTGTCCCTCCTTTGAGTAGAAGGTTGGATGGGGTTAACTATGGAGTGTCCTTTCAGCCTATGTGATTTTATTTCCTTTCCTGTTTCCTTTGAGCACTGATTTCTTACGCCTTCACTACATGTATTTGTCCTCAGCCTTTGAGGATGAGTCAGAATAGCTTCCAAAATTGTCATCTTATTTAAGGTAAAATGTTATGTCTTAAAGCACTGACAGGAGTCACCTATGCATGCTTTATATTCAAGCATTGGCCTGATTCCTCAGAAGCACATCCTGCTGCACTGCTAAATTTTTCAAGTCCTTCACCTTCATGCACAGGATGTCACCTAACATACGCTTCCTATGCATTATTGAGTCTGTATATCAGGGACACAATGCTGACTGATGCAGGATTGCTATAAGTCAGCATCAAATTGGATCATTCAAAAGACACATACATCTGCTTCCTTTAGCCACGCAACCAGATGTGGCAGGGAGAAGATCAGTGATACTCCTTAAGTGACCTCCTTACATTGCAATAATGCCAAGCTTGTGTGGCGAATGCTCCCAGCAATGAAAAGAGCCAGAGCAAATGCAAAGGACACAGTGAAGTTTATTTATATAACCCATGGCAGCTATCAAGACCTCTACAGGGCAGCAGATACAGAATTAAATGTTGTCAGCATGTACTGTAATTTTTTTTTCTTGTTTTCAGAGGTATAAGCTTTGCCGAATTCAACAGTTTGAAAAAACATAAGCTAAACCGGGTAACATCAGTCAGGCTTGTTGATAAGCCTTTTCTAATCACTTTTTCAACAACCATGCAGATTTTCTTTAGATTCCATTTTTTAGCAGTCACTTACAGTCCAGTTGTTATACCATTAATATCAGTGGTACAGGGCCAGGATGTGAAATGTTCTAATCTCTGATAAATAAAGCTTAGTGTGTAACTTGACTGTAAGCCTCTCTTAACCAGGTGTTGTGGTTTAACCCCAGCCGGCAACTAGGACCATACAGCCACTTGCTCACTCCCCTCTCCTCCCAGGAGGCTAGGAAGAAGAGGGAGAAAAGGAGGGGAAAGGGAAAAAAAAAACTCTTGGGCTGAGATAAAGACAGTTTAATAGAACAGTAACGGAAGAGGAAAATAACAATAAAATAATAATAATAATGGTAAAAGAATATACAAAATAAAGTGGTACAACACAAGTCGCTCTCACCACCTGATGGTGAGAGCCCATCCCAAACAGTGATCATGGATCCCTGCTCCCCATTTATATGCTGAGCGTGATGTCTATGGTATGGAATACTCCTTTGGCCAGCTTGCCTTCTCTATGCTCCCTCTCAGCTTCCATGGGAAGCTGAAAAAGTCCTTTACTAATATAAACGTTGCTTAGCAACAACTAAAACAATAGGTGTTCATTCTTCAACATTCCTCTCATGCTAAATCCAAAACACAGCAGCTACTAGAAAGAAAATTAACTGTATCGCAGCTGAAACCAGGACACCAGGCACCATGACATTTGTTGGTTTATCAGAACAAGTTGTGCATTGCAGAGAAGTAGTACACAGAAGTGTCGTTCTGCTACTACTTGTACAATAATTAGATATGAAAAAATATAACTTTTTTTTATAATGGAAAGTACTATGTATTAAACTGTCTTTGCCTTTTAGGACACATCAGAAAAATAGGTAAACTGGAAGGTAGGGGGCAGTAAGAAAAAGGTAAGAGAAACTACTCACATGCAGCATATATTTGTGTTATTTAGAAAGATTACTAGTTACAATTTCTTTGCATAGACAACAATTTCATATGATTAGCTCTGCCTTAAGGGCATAAACCCCCCTAACTTTTAAACAAATATTATTGCTGTTTGGAGATTTGAAAGTATGTTCCATTTCAAAACAACTTAAAGCCACATTTGTCTCTGGACTGAATCCACTAATGTCATCAGTATTAGATCATGGATTAATTTGGCTCATGGTATTATGCTTGGAGTAACTACAGTTGTGTGGGTTTGGGTTTTTGCCAGGATCAAACTTTGGAAAAAAATTAATAGCACTGAAGGTAGAAGACAGTGACAGTGCTTTTACAAATATGAGAGAGACATGACAGGGAGATTTGCAAAGTGTTACATTTTATTGAGATTTGGGGCAACAGAGATTACTGACCAAGATGCATAAGGATTATATAACTCCAAGGAACTGAAAACATGTAACAGTGGAGTGAGTCAAAAAGATAGCAAGTACCATCATGATTCTTGAGTAGAACTTTGCTCGTGAGACATATACAAATATTTGGAAATTCATTAGTGCAATTAAGATCCTTGCCAATTGGGTTTCCGGGGGACTTGCATGTTTGGTGCTGCACATCATATAATTGTGCCATGCAAAATACAGAGTAGGATTCCAAAAAGTGGAATTCTTTTTATTTCTTGATGGTGACACAGGAACAGCTTGACAAGCTGGAGGGAGGCATTAGTTCATCTCACAGTAATGTCCAAGGTAGTCTGTACTAGTAACAGATCATCTGCAATCACTACAGGATGCTAAAAACAAGAATCTTTTTTGCATGTGAATGTCGGTGTCACCCAGGTTTTATATAACATGTAATGTGGACGTATGAATAGCAGTTTAGATTTATGCTAGAAGTGGCTGGCTGTCAGACTGGATAAAAATAGAAGAAATAATCTTTAGACGCTTGTACTGCTTGATTCCAGGTGAAACCATTATCTTTGCTTATACATTTACAGGTTCATCAGCTGACTGAGCATGAACCAGGAAGAAATCACAAGTTCCCAAAATAGCTAGATCCCTTCACACCCATCAAGAGCCTTTGAAGTTAACAACAAAGCCTAACTCTAAGAGCATAAGTATAGGACCATGTAAGGAAAAATCGTTTAGTAGTTAATCTTGGGCCTTATCTGGAAAGTACTCTATTTCTATGGAAACTGAGTACTTGGCTCTGAAAGCCGGAACATATCACAGGGACTCATTTTAAGAGTATTGGAGCAAACAGAGGTATCGAGTTACGTGTCAGCTAGAATAGCATTCCCTAGTTGTTCTACTAGTCAGTTTTCCCCCTGGTTTTACACCCAATCCTTTACCTCAATTTTTGTCCTTGTGTTTTACAGATTTGGATTGCCCTGTCTTTGTGGGAGCAGTAAATCCAAAGGGAGCAGTGTGTTCAGGCATCTCAAAGACATTCCCTGAAGTAGACGGGGCACTCTTCATTTGCCAAAGTACAGAGGACCAGTGTGGGAATATTATCAAGTGCAGGCTTTTGGGAAGGAATTTTTCTGGCAGACAAAAAAAAGTCATTTTGCAGAACTAGTAACACTCTACAGTTCTTGCAAATCCTTTGAACATTGTGACCACCTAAGAGTTGACAGCTGCAAACAGATTACAGACAAAACCCCATATCACACTAAAATATCTGGGGACTTCAGCTAGTCTAGTTACATGAATAATAAAACAACACTAAAAATAATTCATGTGAATATAGTATGATAACCAATAATATGCATCTAGTATGTCACCTATTCAAGGCACTGAACAAATAACCAGATGGAAAGTAAAAAAATGGGAGCAGAATTTGGAAAACTAATAACTGGTAATCTACAGGAATGGTATGAGTAATTTAACTTATCATGTTACATTGTAGTGTATCAGCCAAAAAAAAAAAAATTCCATTAAAAATCTGCCCAGCACCTGGGAATGGGCTGTTACTACAGTTGGCAAGAGCTACAGAGATTTCCATCTGTGGATCATTAATCAAATCTGTGCCAACTTGAAAGACCAAAACCTGCTATCAGTTAGCTTGTCATCTTTAAAAAAATCAAAACTATCAGAAAGCCCTCTCGTTGACAGCATCACTTGAGAGGCCAGACAGTTTAATCCTACCATTTGAACAACTTTCCTTCTTCTTGTGAGTTAAAATACATTGATGGAAAAGTATAAAGTTAGGTATTAGTACATTCGTTTAATTCTACTGAAAAATCGATTTTTTTCTACATATTCCATTAAACAACTGTCAGATCACCATCTTATCTCTCAGATCACCAGCATTTATAGGCTACTGCTGACTGTAGCAGACTGTGAATCGGTTGCCTGGAAGTGAAATATTTTATTCACTGTGATAACTGAAGTAACCCTTCCCCTCCTGAAGGCTTTTGGGTTTCTGCCCTGTGGATCCTTACCGGGCTTTCATACCTCTCTTTGCTTTTTCTCTTATCTTCTGCCTCTTATCAGCTCCTCCATTAAAGTCACAGCGAATTTGCTGGACATTCTTATCCTTATTTCTTTACAAATGTTTTGCTAACTAAATTGATGTCTTCCCTTCACCCGTTTTCCACTGCAGAACTTGATGACAATGCAGAAGACTCCAGATGAAAGCTGCTTTTGTGGCTTTCTGTGCAAACTTTCAATTCACTGCGTATGAGTCTCTTGGCCTCAGGAGTGCCAACTGCTGATTTGATTCCATTTGTGAAACTCGGAATTGAAGTACTTGAGGGATGTGAGTCTGAGGGGAAACGTAGTTACTGGATGTTTGTTGAGAGCTGTAATGTGAATGCGTAGACAAAAACAAACATATCACTTTCATATGCTCTTGATCTGACTGCAAGTACCGTGGAAAACAGGGGTAGGAAGCACAAGGGTTTCAGGAACAAACCCATTATTAATTCCTTTGCTTAGAATCTTTATACTTCTAGGAAAAAAACAATGCTATGCTTTTATCTCAATAGATGTAATGGAAAATAGATCAAATTCCACATCCAGATACTACATTAGTTGGCATTAAGCTTGTAGATAGAATTTTTTTTACAAGTAGGTCCCTACTTGTATAATGCCTTAGAACGAAAGCCAAACTGCCAGCCCTAAACTTTCAAGTCTATATAAGGATTGTTTTCATAGAACAAGTTAAGTGAGTCTAAATTACTTTTTAAATATTTTCCAGAAAACTAAATTTAGCTTTTAAAAACCATCTTCACTAGAAAATGCAGATAAAATATTTTTGCTTTGAGATCTGGGTTCGTTGAACTCTCCCCGAGTCCTAACACATGCGTGAGCCAAAAAGCCCCATGAAACAACCGTTCACACAAACTCCTGTGAACCAAATCAGCTGACTCTGGCAGAGCACAAATGTTTTTAAACTCATTTCAGCTTCTTTTATGAAGATAATCCAAGCAGTACCAACTTGCTCATTCCACAAGCATCTTTTCTGCTTCTCCCAGGACAAAATGATAACACAAGAGTCAAAGACTTGCAGCATCCCAGAGTCCTGGCCTGGATTATTTTTACTGTAGCAACAGACCTGCGGGAGAGCAAATATTTCTTTTATAATATGGAAAAGGATGTTGGAAAATAACAGAAATCATCATCTTTTTTAACTGGCCACAGTATTTTAGAGAAGCCTGGAATGCCCTGTCTCTCATGTAAATGTACAGTACTCCATTTAACATACTTGTTTTATTTATTTTGTCTTAGTAATCAGCTGCTGCCTTTGAGAGGATAATAAAACTCGTTTTTATTCCCACACACAAACACGCACATACAGTGTAATGTATTGTGACCGATTTACTTTTTTTAGAGAAGCTAAAAAAGGAGAAATACACAAGAGCACCCTTGTTTGAATAAATACTGGGCTGTCTGTATGGAATAACAATTATATGCTGAAGCTAGAGCAGATGTATGGGTGTGAATCACATAAGGGTAGGTTGGGGAATTATAATCAGCCAAACAGACCTAGGAATCAATCAGCAGTGGAAATTTTTCTGTGGTCAAACAGTGTATTTTTCTAACTATTATGGGGAAAGATGGGGAAAGTGATTTTTCAGCCCACGTTTTGGTGCAGGTCTAGTGTGGAAGTTCGCAAAGTGTAGGATATGCATTTGTGGTACTTAAATGCAAAATGAAACGAGAGCTGGCACTTCCATTGGCAGCTACCATTAGGACTGCTGAAGAAAAGTTTGCAGGCCCCTTATATAGTACTCTGCAAGAAGAACAACAACTCTGTAGTTAAGACTAAAGATGTGAATGCTGTTTTTTCCTGGGTACACACTGATTTAGGTCAGATTTGGACTGATTTGCACCACCACTGGGCATCCAACTGTTAACTGTAGTCAGTAGAAGGAGTCAATGAAAGTCACCTTCTTTGAAGGATGAGGCCAGCTTCTGTGTTACAAATAATGCAATATAATAGTATGTCTTCATTGACATTTGTGATATTCCTTTGATACTTTCATATACAGAGTAGTCACAAAGCACTGTTTAAAACAAATGTCTTTTGCCTACTTTTCTTCAACATTTCTGCATTATCATACAAAAAATTTCATTCAATGAGGTCATTCAATGTCTTTCCCAATAGTGTGTTTATTACCCACTTACTCTCTTACTTACAAAACAGCTTTACTTGAATCACTGACATTGGCACACTCCCAAAGAGAGTTAACCAGGAAAAGTCATGCTGCAAATTTTGTCTTCTATCAAGTCCTTTCTTCTCACCTATCTGTTTTGCATTTCACATGGGGTCACGTATCTTGCATTAGAGTGTTGGACCAAGGAGTAGTGAATGGGCTTGTTAAATTCATTCCTGTTGTCAGCCTAAGGTACACCATGGCCTAGGAGGTCCAAGAACAACGGGCAATTAGCAGTGATTACACAACATTACCATTTGACGATTGGGTGGCATTCATTTAGTGAGTCAGCGGTGTTTTTTGCCCACCTCCCTAAGATGTCTGCTGATTAAGAAAAGTAATTTTAGCTAGGTGCTTTGTAGGCAGTCTCAGCTGAGAGTTAAGACAAGGCAAAGGGGCAGAACCGAAGTCATCGCTAGGGCACTGCAGGGAATGCAGAGTCTTGCAGTCACTGCTTGTGCTGCTCTCGTACCTGCTCTGGGTGGAGAGATGACAGTAATGTTTGTCATTTCAGCTCAAATGCATTCATCTACCAAAGGTAAAGAGCTTACATTATACTCAGTTCAGGACTGAAGGAAGTTTCTCCACTGTTATCCCCTTTATAGCAACTATATGTGCATCAGCAGCTTCCAAAAAAATGTGTAGCTGGCCTTGGTGGTTAAGTGTTTTCTAGCTGCTGCGTTAAAATAAGTCAAAATAATTTAGAAAACATATGATACTCCCATTTTTTAAACAAATTATAAAAGAAATATGAGTATTTTCCAATAAGCTTGGATATGGTTATGGAACCAGTGACCAAAAAAACCAGACCTTTCTATTTCTAGTGATAACTGAAATGTGTCCAGACTTGTTTCCAGTCAAGCCAGTGGGTGTTTGTACGATTTTAGTCAAAATAGATTGGGCACTTAATTTTTTTTCCACAATCTTTATTGGGTAGACTTAAACACTATGTAAAACTTAGTTAATTGAAGAAAATGCGGTGCATTGAAAGCAGAAAACAAACCTGCTGATTTATCATTTTGCTTAAAGATGTAAGATTACCTGTCTAAATATGCCTGAAGTTTGGTTTTGGGGTTTTTTTTTTGCAGTTGCAAGAAGCCACCAGCAGAATATATACCATCCTCTCCCTAGATATTTGTTTTGTTTGGGTTTTTTTCAGAAATTGGAGATCTTTTCTTCCAGAAGCCTGAGAAACTCATCTGGTAAATGTATACATATGGAAATAGTTGCAAAGTGGCATGGTAACACACTAGGGAGAAGATGTATGGTAGTTGAATTGATAGCTGATACACAGAGCATTAAGAAAATTGAAGAAGTTATAGTGGATTTATATAACCATGGAGTGCATTTTCACTTTGTGTCCACCTTTTCTTCTTTTGTTAGAAGAAATGAAGACACACAGTGTGTCTATTTCAAATAACATTTTTTGCAAACCTAGGTCACCTAGTGCCATTTCTCATTTAAGCAGATCTCTCAGCCTTTTATCCTGTCGTACTAACCATGTAATCCAACCACAGCAGTGATATCTGGGATGACTATCTATCCTATTTTACAGGCCATATCAGCCATGTAGCCGTGGCATTCCCAGGGGATAGGGGATTCCCACCTCTCTGAATTAGTTTTAGACACACACAAAGCTCTCACATTTGGGTTCCAAGACATGACAACTTGCAACACTAGCCTGGTGTGTCTTCTGTCTGCCGAAGAAGCATATACTTATTAATGGAAATTATGAGCTGCAGAGAAATAAGATGACCATGAATTTCATGAAAGCAGTAGAGTGACAGGATAACAATGAATACTTGTAGCCTCCCCATTTATTGCACTATTTAATCTTCCTATTTTTAGACAAAAATCATTGTCAGTAAGTAGTAAGCCTTGCAAATGTTCCTGCTGCTGGATTAACTGGATATAGGCAAGATAGGTAGCAATGATACAAAGAAGGCCAAGACTTCCTTGCGGCACTGGATAGAAACCGCATGTCAATATTCAGTCTTTTGATGGCATTTTGATGGGATGTCTGACCATCGATGCAGAAAACCCTTTTACATCACGAAGTGGAACAGGAAAAATGTCTGATTTGGCCACTCAATATTACACAGAAGTCAGTCATTCCCTATCAACAGCATTGAGATCGGTAAGGAGCTAGAAGTCCTTTTCTGCTAAGTTGTCCTAGTCATTGTCCTGGCCAAAACCATGACAGACATAAATCCTGCTTCAGTGGATATATGATACCACTTGGGAAAATGGAGTGATATCAACCATACATCAGGTATAGTTGTTTGAATATATAGTTTTCCACAGAAGAATTCAGCATCAAAAATTCCACAGTATTTAATGCTTGAATGAGGAACCAGTTACTCAGATTAATGGTGTGCCATGTCAAAATAACAGTAGCTGCCTCACAGAGCTGACCTTCACAGCTAGAATGTATTTTCATCCTTCCATCCAGATGTTAATGTGATCAGAAGCATCAGCCTATTCATTAGCTCATTGGCTGCGTGGCAAAAACTCATCCTTAAAACTTGATCCCATTTCCCTGTATCCTGTCAGAAGAGATCTTGACTACAGTAGCCCATCAGTTACAGAGGTTGTCCAAAGGTAAAGACAACACTGGGGCTTCTGCTGCTGAAGAATGCAACCGTCTCATTTTCAGGGGCATTAAGAGCTGCAGCTATTCTGCTCTGCACTGATCTTTGTTAGCTTCAGGTCTACTTAGGCTGCCAGTTTGAGGGTCAGATGCTAACCTTCAAAGCCATCACCAAGTTTTAGTCTATTCCTATTAGCAGGACATCGCTATCTGCACTACAGCTACAGAGCTGCATCCTTCTCAGAAAAACAGCTCAGAGAGTCCAGGACAAAGTACCCTAAAGCTGAAGACTTCAGGGTAGGTATTTAGGTATAGGCTTTAGAGTATTTTTGGCAGAGGGTCTTCGCTAGTGAGTAATCTCCTCAAGGAGATCACACACTCAGCAGTCCTGAACCATAAAACCACTCCTCCTACCCTTTCCAAAGTTACCTGTCTTCCCTATAGAATGTTCCCTCATTTTTATGGTATGAAATAATTTATTTTACATCAGAAATGTGGAAGAGTAAACTAAGATTACTGAGATTTATTTACAATCTACTAAGGCTTATTTACAATTTCCTACCCACAATCATTTAGAAGTTACTTGGACGCACAAAAAAATAATTGTGCTGTTCATGTTGGGACCCTTATGACATTCTGGAGTCCCAGTCTTGGAGCTCGCCAATTGGAAAAAGATACTGTTTGTTCCCAGATTTGAGGAATTTTAGATACACCTCCAGACAGACCTTTGTTGCGAAAGACTTTTTTCCACTAGAACTGAGTTGATTCAAATTATAAAGTATATCTTTCCTAACAGAGGAGGGTTTATGTTACATATTCAACTCCCTTCAGAAACAGCCTCTTCTGCCTTTCCACGTATCCTGATGGGGATAATCCCCTGCAGCTGCTGATTCATGCTGAGATTGCTCAAGCAACGGTTTTATGCAAGATTTACATTTGCAATAGAGTGCCATTGTGTGAAGGGACTCTTGCAGAAAACTAGATTTATCTTTCCTTTATAAGCCATCAGCTGTGTTCCAGGTGGTGAGGCAATGCTAGGAATCAGGTAGCAGCTTGGAGGTCACCTGACCTATACCTACAATTTGCTCCATTTTATTAGTGAGTAGGAAGAAAAAAAAAGAGGAATTTGTTAAGCAAAAACAACTGACAAACAACTCCACAACTCTTGATTCATTTATTTTGTTTTGATTTTTCAGCTTTGTAGTAGGCTGACAAGAGGCTTGTTGATATTTGTATGATAGTTCAAGAGAGGAAGAAAAGACTGCCATTATTTCCCGATGGTGCTTGCTTTCATACCCACCCTCCTATTTGTCTGGCAACAGTGAAATAACACTACCGATTGCTGCAGCTTCATTTTCAAACTTTCAGTATTTCACATATTCACTTGATACTTCAGAACTTGAAGAAGCTCAGACTTCACTTTTATAAAGTGAATAGGTCTCTCAGAGAAAAAAAAAATCAATATGAACCCAAATGCACCTTAGGGGCCCAAAGTTAAAGGGAAACTAAAAATATCTTCATTTAATATTTCACAGCTAGACTGAATAATTTGCGATGTTTATGACTAGCAATTTTTCTGATGATTCTGTTCTAGATATCAAATTTTTCTGAGATAACTTTTTGTAATTTAAATATAAAACAGTCTCCCCTCAAAGACATTTCAAAGATTCCAGTTTTGTGATTCACTTGTGAAGGGAGTTATTTTCAATCTTTCCCATGATCTCAGTGTCATGGGATTTTTATTCTCTGGGAGCCATGATGACACAAATAACATTAACAATAACAAATGCATTATCCATTTTGAATTTATGATAAGAAAGAAACTCGCCACTTCTGATTGTTTGTTAGTGGGCAGCAGCTTTTGTTACCTGCTATCGGTACAAACCTGTCTGTCATCAGCTGTGGAGAGCTGCATAAGTTCAACTAGATGTCAGCAGAACTGCAGTTTATTTTCACCTTTTTCTTGTGTTTTCTGTGCAATTTGTCAAATCGCATACTCTCTCTGCCTCATATAGCATCTGTAAAATGGGATTCTTTAGGTTTTCTTCCGTTTGATTAGAGGCATATTGTTACAGTGGGACAGGTTCTGTCATCTTTGCTCTTGCAGCAGAAAGGAAAATAATAGGAGCGAGAACGCATACTGAGTGTTTATCAGAAGGGGAGCCTGGTTTTGAAGCCTGTAGGAGATATTCATTTATCTGCATGAAATGAATAAAGTTATTAATAAAGTGATAAAACTTTCAATTGGTGTGGAGGCTTATCCAGTCTGCAAATTCTAGATAATGCAGGACAGTTATATTAGCATACTAGCTGGTAGTTTCTCAATGATTCAGTGCGTCTAGAAAGAGAAATCCCTGTCCCTTCGACACATTTCCCTCACTTCAGGCAGACTCCATTCTGATAATATGACCGAATGTGTCCATTCTGTTTCTGTTTCGTGGTTACAGTAAGGACATCAGTTTCTCGGAACATCACATACCAATCCGATATAGTAAAATAAATAACAGTTGAAGAGAACTGATGTGCCTACAAATGCCTGTCCTCCTGTACCCGTTGTTTTGCAGTCCTGCAGTGCTCCGTCGGGCTGCCGTAAGGAGATGTTCTGGCAAAGCGTGCTGCCTGTGCCACAGCATCGCAGGGAGCCGCAAGGTCACGGTGAACCTCCAGCTCCTTGTTCTGCAACTAAAAATACTGCCCTTCTGTACAAGCTTCTGTTTCAACGTTATCGCGTTGGAATTCGGTATCAAATGCCTCCTCCTGTTCCAGATAGATCACACACTGTGCTTGGGGACTGGCTTGTGCTACATCAGGTTAAATTCTTACTGTATCTCAGGAGTGTCTGTCCTGTGTTGAAAGAGGAACAACTAAGGAAATGTGGCGATATATATTGATATTTGTACTATGTTTTGGCAAAGGATGTTATGAATTAATAGAATTTAAGCCCCAAATTTGTCATAGTAAGTACCTGAAATACAAACAGCAGACCAGATACGAATTTTGCATATGGTCTTTTCATTTCTTTTTATAGGGGGAATAAATATTTAAAGAATGTGTGATATCTGTCTTTGTATTTCCTACAATGGAATGGGACAGATAATTGCTGTCTCATTAAGGACTGAATGTAGTTAAATGATATCTGTAAGGCACTGCAAGGTATTACATGAGAACAAAATTGGATTGGTTTAATTTTTTATTTTATTTATTTTTTAATCTACATTTGTTGCAAATCAATTTGATTTTTGTCTAGCCAAGAGAACACAGACATTCCTTACCTATATAAGCTATTTTTTTTTACTTTGAAACCGTTTTTCTTGTTTCAAGATGTGTCCAAATGAAGTTCTAATACTCTTGATGGGATCCTTGTTTTTTCAGAAACTTTTTAGAATTTGAACAATTCAATTTAAATAGTATGATCTGAGGTATCTCTAGATTGGTTTTATTATTTTATTTTGGAGACTGTTCTTGTTCATAGTCAACATGGTCCAGGATAATAAACAGTGTTGCAAAAATGTGTGAAAATTCTGATATTGATAAGGATATATATTTACGCATTTATTTCAGGAGGGGTCTGTTTCAAACCCTTGCAAATGAAGAGGAAAAGGACGGCTTTCTTCTGACATTGTTTTGTTTTGTTTTCAATCTCACAGCGATTGGATGCAAAGCTGGTGTCGTCTCTCAGAAGCCTGTTGCGTTGCTGCCAAGGTCAGCTCTGCAAGCTAACTTCGTATTTTTCACATGGCTGTTTTGTGCTTGAGCTATTTCTCTGGTGGATTAAAAACAAACAGGCTCTTCTCCAGCATCAAATGTCCGTGTTTTTTCTGTATTCCTCTGCCTCCGTTTTAACCCTTACAGCTGTTTAAGCCCCAGGGAGGTGCCCCCATCCCCTCACCCCACCTCGTCCTTAAGCTGCCCGTTCTCCAGCTGCCCGACTGCTGCACTGAGCAAGAGCTGAAGGTCTGTCTGGGGAGACTGGGCTCAGGCTGGACTAAGTTGAAACCACCGATAAAGAGGAACTATTGTGGACCCCAAAGCAGCAAAGACTAAGGTCAAGGATGCATAAAGATTTGTTCCTCTGAACAGCCTTGTGGTTTCAGAATTGGGTAGAAGACGGTGGCAGCTGCAGTAGGAGAGTGGTGGGTTTTGTTTTGTTCTGGACCTACAGTGGCCTCTCTGTCCTATTGCAACTGCAATAGTTTTTTTTTTCCCATGTCTTAGCTTTAGAACCTAAATATCGAATATAAAAAGGAGGTTTTCCAAATGAACTGGGAAATTGCAATGTACCAGATAATTGCAAAATGTGAAGGTTCTGAACTCACTAATTAAATCTTTACAGTTTGGCTACTCATGGTCAGCACTGTGAGGGTTATGGTCTAGGCTGTGGTCTTGAGCGAGCTTGAGTTTAAGTGTTCATATCTTTGAGAAACTGATCTAGCGATGAGTATATATATACTGATACCCACTGATAGCTAACATGAACGTCCCTCCTATGCATGTAAAGTTCCATAAAGAACCAACTGGAAAGAGCACTGTCACTGAAATATCCCCATCATTTTTAAAATGGAAAAATAAATTTTGACTTGTGAGAGCGTAACACTAGTGTCTGTGTTTCGTGCTTCTATGTCATATTATCAGGGCTCCCTACTGCATCGGGTGGTGTGTAAGCAGCCAGGAAAACTTTCTGACCCTGAAAGGACCCCTGCTGCAGTGGTGCTGCTTTCACTCTGATCTCCTTGTTTAAGCAAGCCCAAACGGCATTTAAAGAGACTGGAAGAGAAACCTGCCTGTCCAGGAGCTTGGGCAACCTCACAAGCCTCGGTATAGTGGTCACACAAGTGACTATGCAGTATTGATACAGTATTGGAAGTGAAGAAGGTAGCTTTGAAAGATACAAAAAAAACCAGCTGAGCTTCTCTGTACGAGATCATCCTCTGGACTGCTCAATTCCCAAATTCCTCTATACTGCACTGTTGTGTGCTTCTAATGCCCTAGATGATATTTCAGTTTAGAAGCTCAATATCTTCTGGCTTTGTAACTCTGTAAGATGAATAAATTCTTTTCTGGTTTATGTCTCTAACTTGATGACAAACTTCCCATTGTAATAAATGCAGCTGTGACAACACGGGCCTGGAATCCGCGGGATGCAAGAACAACCCTTGGACAAACGAATTGTTGGCTGTTGGTAGAAAGAAGAAGGTATCTGTGGATCTTCATATGAATCCAAAAGGTGACTCAGTGGTAGAAAAGGCAATTCTAAATTACCCCCTGTTGTGACCTATAAAAACATACCCGACAGCCAACTTTTTCTCTTTCCAAGTATCCAAACAGGGCTCCAAACAAAACAAAACAGACTCAAACCCAAGAATGAGCCCCAACTAGGTGAAATAAAGCATACTAAAATTTAGGCAACACAATGAGCAATCAAGTGCAATTTCTTTGGCATAGTCCCACAATTTAAGTTAATGCAAACAGTAAAACTATAAGTAGTTAGCTGTTAGAGTTTATTGCTCTCCTCCTGGGACTCAGGAGGAGCCCTGTACCTCACTTTTACTACTATATGGTCAAAACTGCCTACAAGTGAGAAATAATTTTAAATGCAGGTCACTAAAAAATCACATTCCTCTAGTATAAAATAATAAATTCTCTGAAGAGAAAGGTCCACTGCAATAACTCTGAAGATTTAATATCCTTAAATATCTTAAGGATAGAAATTGATGACTAGAGCAAGGGTAAGGTCAATATAACATTGTAAACTCAATGAAATATATCAATGAGGATGAAAAGTGTAGCAAATCACTTGCTGACAAATGATGATGGGGGACTGAGCTATTTATTTCCAAAGTATTGTGAGATCCGCAGTCAAAAACTTCAATCTTGCCATCAATTAATCGAGTTCTGTCTCACTTTACTCCAACCCTTAGCCCATAAAGTCTCATTTAATAGCAGCAATGAAATCTTCTTAATATGAAAATAAAACTTTATGAAAAGATGTTGATAAGAGGAAAGCCTTTCTGTTGAAAAACAGGCCTACTAGTAGAGACCTTAATTCTGTTATAGCTGTTACTCAGAAAAATGAATATATTTTCACCAGGATAAACTAGGATAAACAGTACTCTGTTCCTGTGTTGGGCTCTGGGGAGACCTTATAGCAGCCTTCCAGTACCTAAATGGGGCTGACAGGAAAGATGGGGAGGGACTCTATCAGGGAGTGTAGTGACAGGACAAGGGGTTTTCAATTTTGATCTGAAACAGGGTAGATTCAGATTAGATATTAGGAAGACATTCTTTACTCTAAGGGTGATGAGACACTGGAACAGGTTGCCCAGGGAAGCTGTGGATGCCCCATCCCCGAAGGTGTTCAAGACCACACTGGATGGGGCTTTGAGCAGCCTGGTCTAGTGGGAGGTGTCCCTGCCCATGGCAGGGAGTTGGAACTAGATGATCTTTAAGGTCCCTTCCAACCCAAACCATTCTATGATTATACGATTCCATGATTCTGTGATACCTCCATATTCCAAAAAAAGACAGTAACACTACCGTGCCTCCACACAGCAGTCCTGCATTACAATTATGCAGTCTGGCAACATACCCTAACTTGTCAACATAAACTTTTGCGTTAAGTGGGGATGTACGGTAAGCCAGATCCCATAGCCAGCAGAGTTCAGAAATCTGCTGATTTGAAAAAGAAAAAAGATGTCTTGGATGTGTATTTTAAGTAAAGGAAATAGAAGAGCTGGAAGGGTTACAGTTAAATGGATGCAATAGCCAGTGAAATCCAAGTCCAAAACAGCTTACATATTGATATGAATCCTTTTAGCTCCCGAAGATTTCTCTGAGATGGTGTCTTATGCTGTTGTGCTTTTTATTAGGATTACAGGGTTACTATAATAATAATAGACTGTATAAGCAACAATCATAATTTATTATTAACAGGAATGTATGATGTATTGTTTTTTCCTTATTATTTTTCTTTTACTCACTCCCAGATTTTGCAGATTACCATATTATTATTGTTATTATTTTGTAGAACAGAAATGCTTGAAAGCACTCAAATCAGACTTATGCAGCAGCTAGACCAAAGAAATGGACACACATTGACCCCTCTCCAGGCTGCTGAAAATCAAATGCAAAATGCAAAACAACAGCTGAATTTAATGTACAAATGCTTGAAAAATATGACCACATGTGAAATAACTGTAGGGCTATAGAGCTGGGGACCAAGCTGGGGAGCGATGGAGCCAGGGAGCAGCTTTGCCATAAAGGACTTGGGGATCCTGGTAGATGGCCACGTTTAAGCATGCATCAGCAGTGTGCCCCAGGGGAATGGAGGCTGAGCACATATTAGGTGGTAGTAACAAGAAGGTAGCTACAGATCACGAGAAGTGATTGTGCTTCTCCAATAGTGCTTGCGAAGCCATGTCCAGAGCAGCGTGTCTGGTTTTGGGCCCCAGAACACAAGAGCGATATGGACAAACTGAAGTGAGAGCAGTGAAAGATCACTAGGACAGTTTTTTTGGGTGACAGGACATACAAAGAGAGTCTGAGAAAGCTGGGTTCTTCAGCCTTTAGAAGAGAAAGCTTAGGGGAGATCTTATTGCTGTCCATAACTACCTAACAAAAGCGTGCTGAGGAGGCAGGATCAGATGTGGCTTAGAGGTGCAGAAGGGAAGGATGAGGAGCAATGGACATAGGTTGGAAAATGGGAAATTCCAAGTAGATGAAAGAGAAAAAAAATCACAGATAGGTTGTGGAATTTCCATTTTATGGAGATACTCAACACTCAACTGTAGGAGTCTGTGAGCAACCTGAGCTAGCTTAGAAGTTAGCCTTGCTTTGTGCAGGGAATTGTATTAGGTGATGTCTGGAGGTCCCTTCCAAATGGAATTATTATCTGAGTCTGTAATTTTCTGCTTCTCATTTATATTAAAGCCTGTTTTACCCCGGTCTTGCAGTTTTACAGGGCTTTCAAATAAGTGTAAATAAATAAATAAAATATCCATATAAGTAAATGAAATGGTGATCCTACAGTGCTGCAGCAGAGTAAACAAGAATCAGGTCCACGAAATCTCAGGTTCAGCCATGAGTGACCGTCAGCTAGAGTCACTGCACTGGGCAGGCTGCTGTATGGAGAAAACAACCCACAGTCTCAACTGGAGAAGTTTGTATCTGCTTGAAATGGGAAAATTCATTCATCCCACATCCTGGAGTATATGCCAGTGCTGGTTACATCAGAGTCCAACGGGAGTTAACCTCATATTGAGAAGATTCACTCATAAACACAAAATTTTCTTTAAAACCTTCAGATTTCTTGGCCGGTAGCTCCTAAAGGGAACTGCAGGGAGGGTGGCATGAAAACTCTGGTGTCCCCGTTCGGACAACCTTACCTATTGTGTTTGTTCAGTTGGTGGTGAAAGGAGAGCGCTGACACGACTGGGTAGCATAACATGTCTGTCTGTCTCTTCACTAAAGAAATAAGCTGTCAAACTGTCTCTCCCTGCTCTTCCTGGGAGAAGCGCATTGAATGAAGCACACAAGAGGATTTTTCATTTACCACTAAGCTTTTGGATTCCTTCAAAACCGCTCTAGCATCTACCTCGTAAATGAGGAAAGTTAATTGAGAATTGCTCGCAGCACACAGAGCCTGACACTGGGGGAGTATTGTCTCTCCGTGCTGGAGTGATTTGATTGGGACTGCTGTCAGATGTTATATATGTTATGTTCAACTCGGCACTGAAAAACAGTCTTTGCCATTTGCCCTGTTCTCACAGCCAGGGAAGCTCAAGCCTTTGTTCCTGATTTGTTTTCAGTTGTTGTAGTCTTCCCGCTGATAATTTAACAGCCTATAACTTAGATGAGGATAGCAAGAATATCTCTTTGGAATAATACAGAGCAAAGGCACATGAAAGGATAATTAATTCTGGTTTCATAGTACTGTGTGCATCCTGATTTATCTGTTGCAACAGTCATTTACTCTGTAAAGTTCAGTAGTAATTTTGCAGTATGTATGGTCCCGCTCCAACGTCCCATAAATTGAATTCAGCGAACTTTGGATTCAGTTTTATCACAATTCTCATCTTGGGATCTCGGAGTGTTTTGTGATTACATCTGAATAAATCTTCACCATGTCTCACTCTCACCCTCTCACATAACTATTCACTTTCTCCAGAGGGCCGGGTAGAATTTGGAGGCAGAGAACAGGAGAGAAATGCAAAGCTGGCCATAGTGCCCCGCGAAGGGGGAGCAGCCTCTCCTGCGGGCGCATGTGCAAATCCAGAGCCTGCCTGCTCGCACCCCCCTGTGACGGACCTGCACTTTCTTTTAGGACTATAAAAGTCTGTGTTGATTTAAAAAGCAAAGAAATCTGAGATATTCTTACACTTTTTCCCTTTGGCCATTGTGTGTATATAATTACAACAAAATTAGTGCCGTTTCTTGCAGCTTGTACAGTGCGTGAATATGCTTAAAAAGAAGGGAGCAAAAGAATGCGTACAACCGTTATCAAAGCAAATTAGGAATAAGTTTCACTTTGCAATAAAGACAAAGAGAAAAGGACCAGAAGTTCAAAGAAATAAGAGCACTTAAGCATTTTTATTTTCAAAAGAGATTTGGGGTCTTAGGGTGGAAATCCCATTGACTATCTCATTTGTGTTGGCTTTGATTTTGTTGTCAGACTGGGAAGGACGGATGTTCCAGACATCAAAGGTGCACTTTCTTCACCTCCATCAAAAAAAATACACTCCCCAATTTTTAAATGCAAGAAAAAAACAGTCGTAACCTGCAATGTGTTTTTTTTTTTCAGATCCCACAAATCCAGAAATACTTTGTGGGCTTGAAATATCCTTGAAATAAGTTTCTGTTAGACCAGGTAGGTTAGCAATGCCTTGCTGTGCACACTTCTGGCATGTATCCCTGTCTTATGGTGGTGAATCTGAAAGCTCTTACGGTCCCTCCAGGGAGTCTCCCCGATTATCTATTCAGTTATTTCCAGTAACTGTTTATTTATTTTACTTTGGGATTAACTCAATTCCTTCTCTTCCTATTTTTCTTATAGTCCAGAAATATCTGTGTCACGAGTGTGTTCCCAATCCGTAGTTTGTTCGTTCTAGGGGTTAAGTCACCCGTGTCACATTATAAGAGTTTCAGTCCTTCTCAGTTTTTCCTTTTGTCTCCATACAGCTGCACCAGCCACAAGCATCGCCTGATCGAGACCATTCAAGCCCCCTTTTTTAAATTCAACAGCAGTCCGGGTGTCTCTGCCCCTTGGAGCGGTGAATTCTGCTGGCTGACACCACTCCAGAGGAAGAAGAAATTCTTCACTTGGCCAAGTGCTTGCTTATTCTTTTAACACAGGATCATGTAAAGGGGAAGGACTGACATTATTTTTGTTATTATTTTGCCATGATTCGTTAGGATACAGAGTCTCTTCTCAGTACGAAGCCCTGGCTGTGCTAGGCACTGTATACATATATATGTGAGGACAAGTCCCAGCCTTGAAAATCTCACCCTTTTAAAAATCAAAACCACAAAAGATGTGGGGAAATGTTTCTGTAAACAAACAGGGTGATTATCATTGCCTGTAAGCTCAGTTTCTTCCTTCAGCTCATTGAAAAGCTCCCCTCTGAAGGCTCAGGAGGGAATGCAGCTCAGGTTTCTCCTGCTCTTGGTGGTGATTGGGTGCAGAGGTGGAGATGGACCACCATGCATGGGAACCTTTCCACTGATCCCTGTCACCTGCAGCCTGACAGGATGGCTTTTCCCCACCCTGCACCCCTTCCCCTTGTCGCCCTCTTGTGTCTCTTTTATGGGGTCACGGAGGCAGGGAGAGGTCTTGGTGCTGCCTGGCTTCATAGTGGGGTAGGAGGGGAATCAGCTCTACAGGTCTCACGTTCATGGTGTGTCAGTGATGGGCATATTGAGGTGTCATGGTTTAACCCCAGCCGGCAGCTAGGACCACGCAGCTGCTTGCTCCGGCCACCTTCCCCCCTCAAAGCCAAGAAGGGTAGGGAGAAGAGGGAGAAAAGGAGGGGAGAGGAAAAAAACTTGTGGGTTGAGGTAAAGGCAGTTTAATAGAACAATGTCTGAAAAGGAAAATAACAATGATAACAACAACAATAATAACAATAGTAATAATGACACAAGTCACTCTCACCGCCTGGTGAATTGGCAGTGTCCTGACCAGTGATCACGCGTACCCACCCCCTGGCTAACCCCATTTATATACTGAGCATGAAAGTCTATGGTACGGAATATTCCATGGGCCCTTCCATCATTCTGTCTAGGCTTCTCCTCAGATTCTAAGGGAAGCTGAAAAAAAGTCCTTGAAAGCTATAAACATCACCTGGCAACAACTAAAACAATATGTATTATTGACATTCCTTTCATACCAAATCCGAAACACAACAACCACTAGAAAGAAAAGTAACTCTGTCCCAGCTGAAACCAGGACACGAGGTCAGGGTCTGTTGGTCTTGAAGAACACACCTCTGTTTTTTGGACCTCTGGCACCAGAGGGGTCAAACGCCTGGCATCTTGCTGCCACTAAGAAGGACAAAAAGGCTTTTGGCCCAGGCAGCACTGTGTCAGTGGGTGCTGATGAGTGCACTTACTTATAAAGGGGTGGGAAAAGTGATGGGGCATCACATAAAAAGGAGGAAGAATAGAGAAAGAAGGGAGGACCGATGGAGAGGGTTTTATATGCAAAATCTTGTTATTGGCAAAGGGGGAACACACAAGCCAAGAATTTTTTAGCCTAAATAAAATCTTAACAGGCTAACTAATATACAACACACTGCTAATTAGTAGTAGTACAGTTACAATACATAAATATTCACAGTCCAAATTATCTAATTAAGATAAAATAAGTCCTACTAATAAAATGGTCAAAAATCGTTATAGAAGAAAACCAACCTCACAAATCTACCCCTATTCTCCGGTGTTATCTTCCTTTCCACTGCCTCTCTGCATCCTGGGGATGATGGCATTCTATGCCTGTACTTCTCTGGGCTGCATCCCGTGTCCCCAGTTTGGAGGCTTCTGCCGTCCTCCTACATCATTATACTAGGGTTATAAATGTGTCGTAATATACAAAGCGTCAGCTCATTACTATTATCTGTACAAAAATTATTATGCCATATGGTTATAACATATGATTCTGCCATATGATTTTGCTCAGCTCTGGAGCTATGCAGAAGTTAAGCAAATTAGGCAATAGTCACCTGGACACTAGAAAATTGCTGTTACAGCTAAACAAGCTAGAAAGCTGTTCCAAGCAGGCCAAAACAAGTCCAGACAGTGTCTGATATGTCCAGAGATGTTGCTGGGTTAGTACAAAGCTTTCCGACACTCCCCAGCCACGGCAGCACCGTGCTTGCTGGGCTGGGAGGCTCAGTTGGGAGCACAAGGGCTGGGGATGAAGGAGGAACACTTCTGGGGGAGGGAGAACTGAGTTTTGGCAGACACCCAGTGAAAGCAAAAGTTCCTTTGCCTGAAGGCAACCTGATGCCCAAGAGACACAGGGGTGGAGCACGTGGTGGGATCCTGGTGTCACTTCTCCAGTTACAGCTGAAAAAAGCTGAACAAGATGATGGTAGGATGACCCGTTATGGGGATGGTGCTCTCAAAGACCCCTCCACCATCCAGGTCTGGTGAGGGGCAGCGACCTCCAGCCAGGAGTTTTCCTGAGTACTTTTTCCATACGACAGCCATTTCTATTCAGTAATTCCTGAGATGTGTGTCACACAGCTGGCGATGCCACCTCCCCATTGCTGCATCGAGGAGAGAGAGGGTGCCAAACAGTCTGAACTTTCATAAGCCCTTGGGTTAAAAACCACTTACTTGCCCCATTTCTCCCAAGAAAAATATGCATATGGTGGAGGTACTCTGAAATCTCTCATCCCCTCTTTACCACACAGGATTATTTTGCAGTACAAAAGGACTTTCAGACCTCTGGAAGGACATCCTTCAGCACTGTCTGAAAAACCTTTGCTTATTTATTTAGTAAAAGGGAAAAATATATCTTTCTGAATACACACAGTCAGCTTCCAAGGTGAGGAACCCTGAGAGATGTTAACAAGCTGGTGGTGCAAAGTAGCAATTAGAAGAATTAGTTTAAAATCCAAAACTCTCCACATGGTGGAGGAAGGAGAATGGCACACAAGAACAGCGATATGCTGTAAATGGTACAAGATGCTTCCCACTTTGTTGATATATATAGAGTATAGTTTTGGGTATATTTTAGTGAGAGTCACTGTGTGGAGTCACTGTCCTCAACTTATTCAGTTAACTTAA
Organism: Stercorarius parasiticus; assembly: GCA_013396915.1. NCBI lineage: Eukaryota > Metazoa > Chordata > Aves > Charadriiformes > Stercorariidae > Stercorarius > Stercorarius parasiticus. Next base: position 121,191 of record VWZL01004473.1, on the reverse strand, counting down.
AGCTGCCTGAGAAGCAGAAACATCTCACAAGAGGTTCACAGGTCTTTGAGGTAAGATCCTAAACAAAATTGATGAAATCAGGAATGGGATAAATGTGTGAAGCGATTAAAATAGAAAATTATCCCAGGCATCCATAATATAGGTTCCAAAACTGCTTTAGACGTGTGTTGACTGGCACACCATTTGTATTGTGTTCTCTCACTATCTCACCTATTTCTCTGCAGTGATTTCTGTAACGTGCATGGAGTTTGGGCAAAATTCAATGCAAGGAATTGAACCCTGCCTTTTAAAGCATGTGTTTTGTTTGCTTGTATTTATGTTCTCACTTTGCCTTATACTGTAGTGTAGTATGGTAGTAAACTGTCAAGAAGCCACTACAGTCCACCTGGTGAGCTTTGTGGGTTTAGTTGCTTTTTCTAGGCAGATTTTTATTCAACGTCTGACGGTAGCTTGCTCAGCATCAGACTGCATCAGGGGGCCTTCAACCATATTTCTGCGTGCTCCAGGAGGGCTGCATAAGGTCTCCTATGGTAGGTGGGCTTCTCCTTGCAGCAGCGTACCTCAGCAAACAGTTGTGACCACCTTAGTATGAAATCCACCACTGGCTGACTAATGTTCATAATAAAAGTAGGATTTAGTCTCCCTTTTAATTGTTATTAGCCTTCCCTGACTTGACTTGTAATCTCAGGCAAGGTCCTCCTTGATTTGGTAGCATGTGTGCTTTAAATGCTGATATTACCACAGGGTTTTGGGGTACCTTAAGGCAAAATCATAGCTTCAAGTAATGCAGCTGTAGATCTGCCACACCTCTCTCAGACTTAAGCAGTTATGAACTTGGACATTACATATGTTGATCTGAAAAACTGTGTGGAAATGAAACTATCTCATGGGCACCTTCCTTCAGAAAGAAAAAGTTTTTTGATTCTAATTGCATTTGTGACTATATACGCAGCTTTTCAATCGTGCCATAAGCTTCTCAGTCATAACTCCCAGGACCACAACTGTGACTGTGTGTGAAATTAAATTCAGAGGCACTGTCCCATTTTTGTACAAGGCATTGTAATGGTCAGGGCACGACACTGGAAGCTTGGGTTCCTGGGTCCCACCATAGCCTTACTTCTATGGGCACTGGATGCAGCTTCCCAGTGTTACTGAGCCTCTTCATCTTTGCCAATGGAGTGTGTGACCAGAAATAACGAGTCATGTTCTTCCACCCAAAACTCATGAGACGCACCTAAAATGCATTTAAAACTATACATGTACACACAGAAAGAGAGTTATTTTATATGCATTTACTGTTTTTTTTTTCCTGATCTCCCAGGATCAGACAGAACCATCTTTTAAATTCTATGATTTTAGGCTTTAATAAAGTCACAACTTACCCAAGTTTCAGGCTATAACTGTGAGGTTTTTCAGTATTAGCTGAGCCTTGGCTGCTCCTTCTGTACAATGAAGCTTGTCTCTCCAGAGTCATTAATGCTGGTAGATGATTTTGAGGTCTGTGGCAAGAGCTATGGAACCAAAAATTGTCATCAGCATTATTAATTACTTCCCTCAGCTAATGAAATAATTATGCAACCAGAACTAAGCAAATGTGTGCTGAAATGATGGGGATTTTTTTCCCACATATGCAAATGCAGAATTTCAGATGACCTACACATCTCTACACAGGTCAGACCGCTGAACCAGGCCCTTCTGTCCGTTAAAACAGGAACCGGGACTACTATTTTCAAAATTAAAATTCAGCACAATTAACAATAAAAATGCAGTTTACAAAGTAATTCTGGCCAATCTAGTGATTTTCGTATTGTGGTAATGATATTTGATACATTTCTTGAAACCTTAATTGGCTATAGTCTTGTGAATGCACCAAATCCTTGTCATTTGTTAGAAGAAGAAAGCCTCTCCCTCTGACATTTCTGCTAGGAAATATGAAATCTACAGGCCCCAAACCCAAATAAAAATGTCAGCAACTTATTTATCAACACCTCGTGATTATTAAAGGAATGTCTTGATTTTAGATGCTTGACTCAAGAATTCTGAAGCCATATGGTCAAGATTGTTCCCCCTCCTCCACCAGAAAAGTATAGTTCAAAATCCTAGAAGGAAAAAGAAAAACCAGAAACTTCTACAAATTCTGGCAAAACGGTCAATTTTTTTTTTCCGTTATATATTTTTCTTTCTGCCTGCCCACTTTCTTTTCTCGTGAATATGAGATATAAGGAAAATGAAATATCTGAGGTTTAATGCTCTACCTCTCTCCCATTAAACATACAATTGTAATAAAAAACATCTGCCATGCTTCCCTATAAAGAGCAGAGTGTAGATACAAAAAGATTGATTGTCTGCGTCTTATTTCATTTTTGTCTCCATAAGATAGGAATATGGAGGCATCAAAATGCATAACAACTTTCAAGTTTGCTTTGTAAGCTGCAATTTATTTGCTTAAATTCAATTAGAGTCTCATCCATCAAACACAGCATAGCTCTTGAGAGGGGACAGATCAAAATCTAGTAATCGCAAACGTGCTGAGTTTTCCCTACATGATGTCAGTGGTTCCCATATGGCTTTTCTTATGCCTCAGGTTTCTACCAGGACAGGGTCCTTGACTTCCAAATCCAAGTGTCAGCCAACCAGCTCTCAGTGCAGAGATTGAGTAACGTGCAAATTAAGGATTTGGATCCGATTCTATTCCTTCCGAAGTAAATGGCAACACTCCCCACAGCTCCAGTGGGAGAAAGGTCCTCTCCGTTACCTCACTAGCTGATTGCGATCCACAAAGGACCGTGCAGAAAGGAACTGCCAGATAATTTATAATGTCACAATTGTTTTACTGGAAGGCTTTTTATCATCACGCATTCAACTTTAATCCTAGACATAAATTTACACGGTTTGTAATTGATGCATTAGTAACTGGAATGGCTGGATGGCAAGTTTGTAAGCCATCGATGGTGGCAGCTTCAGGCTGAAGAGTTTTGGGCTCAGGATAAACAGCTGGTTCATTTATCCTGGTCAGCTCACTCAAATAATCTTCCTCCTGGATGTAACAATAATTAGGAACAAGGAATAAAAATCTGATAACCCCTGGCAGCTAGATTAGGGGACGAACAGGGAAAGTGGATATTTAGTGATGCAAGTTCCAAATTAAGCAAAACAGAGAACAGAACATCCGGGAGGTGTAACTCCACATTCTCTGACTTGGGGGTGCAGGTGCCACAAGGCCCACAAGCAAATGGTTGTGCCTTTTCTTTTTTTTTAAGACGCCTGACTTTTCTGCAGTACAGAGCGGTCCCTCATAACCTCAGCAAAGTGATTCACGACGGCTCTTTGAGACAGTCTTATCTATCACAGTCGCTGGGAGTCTCCGTGGAGTTCAGGGCCGTCACTGCACTCAGACAGACACCTTGTTCTCACCTGATATATTCTCTGTCGTATCCTCAGGCTCTTCAGAAGAATCATTTCTTGGGCAGAAATGAGGCTTCTGGGAATCCTCTCTGCTGCTTTGGCTCCGTACCTGGGATAAAGGGTATGAGTCAGCCAGGAGCAGCCCAGGCTTTTTCCCTCTGGTTCAGAACTGAGTCTGGAGTTTGGTTTCTGCGAGGAGAGGGTTACAGACACACTGGGTTCCTCCTTCCTTTTTGGGTTTAGGTCATGGGTAGCTCTCTGGTCTGCTTTACTTTGTTTGCCTGAACCAACTTCCCTAGAAAGGTTATTAAAGAAAACGCAACTAGCTTCTGTAATTTCATAGAATCGTAGAGTCATAAAATGGGTCGGGTTGTAAGGGACCTTCAAGATCATCTAGTTCCAACCCCCCTGCCCTGGGCAGAGACACCTCCCACTAGACCAGGTTGCTAGACCAGTTCATACTAATCAACTAAGCACAAGCTCTCCAATAAAGGAATTTACTAATCACTTCTTAATGTTCCAAATCCTACGGGGAGAGAGGAGATTTTAAAAATAATTTTATTTTATATTTCATTTTCCAGGGGGGTGTGTGTGAGAAAAACAAACCTAAGCACATTAGACGGTTTGCCCAAACTTAATTTTTTGGTAGCAGACCTAGTTTCCTAGTTAATTTAGAAGTTTACAGAATCTCCCCAACATGTTTAGACCAAATCTGTCACACCAGTTTTGAGGCCGTTATGTTATTCATAGATTTACTACTGAAATACTACATCTGAGTTTAAAACAACTACATTCACTTAGTTTCTAATGAAAATGGTCTGAAAAAAAAATAAAAAACACCTTTTATGGCACAAAGGACAACACATTTAAGCAGAATATTTTAAAATCAGACGCACCCCAAAGAAACTCCCAATCAGACTACAAATGACATTGGGACTAGAAGAATCTCTATGCTTATTCTTGAGATTGTCTTCTAAATAGGACCACATTTAGCCTTTATGCAAAAAGTTTTCTATAATTTTACCTAAGCAGCAAATAAATAGTTTCCCCATTTGGGATTTATTTTTTTCTTTTTCATGCGTTGTCAGTAGCATGAAGAATGGAGGAGCATGGACCTTTTGTTTCTCTCATTTGCTGTGTATTCCTCTGGATTAACCTCACATTTTTATGATCCTCAATGAGGAACAATTCTGTCGTTTCTCACTGTAGCTGCACACGCCTTAAAATCAAGAGAAAAATCAGGCTTGCTTTGTATAGTTTTCTCCCCGAAACTCTATGGATACGGTAGTGTCTGTTTTCAATGAGGGTGGAAATTCCAGTATCAAGCAGTTAATCTTAAATCCCCAGGCTCACTGCAGCCAACACTGTAGAAGTTGAACGCTTGCCCATCGATTTTCAATACCGCCTGGACAATGGTGCTCCCCAGGAATCTGCAGGTTAGTTCCCCGTGCCGTGCCTTCCCTCGGCTCTACACCTGCAAAGGAGATTGCAACTCACTGGGGCCGCGGCGTTTGGACGAATTCCATGCAGGAAGGGGACGAGGGGGAGGGGGCTAGATCAGCAAAAAGACTCTGCGGGGTCTGCCAGACGGTTGTGTAAAAGTCGTTTGTTGTGTGTAAGTCATTCTGCAGGTTCCCAGCACGGAAAGTATCTTCAGGCTATCCTACAACAAACAGAAGGAAATTCTTTGGCGTGTTTCATCTTTTCCCCAAACAGAAAAACACTGGTGAAATTTCTTCTTCATCCCCTGTTACAATATTCTGGTTTCCTATCTGCAGTGATATTCGCTTCATAATCATATAAAATCATTTTATAAATGTCCATATCTACTGTACACATCCTGAAGAAAAGTTGATAAAGCACAGAAACAGAATTTATTCTTCCCCAAATCTTTCTCTCTCCCATTTATTCTTCTGGTTTCCCTTTTCTCATCCTCACATCCCACTTTCTTTCCACGTTCCTCTGTATTATCTCTGTTCCTTTTAAATATTTTCTTCCCAAATAAAAAGAATCAAAAATATCACCCCACAGTGGTCTTTTGCATTTGTCTTCTGTCCTTTGGTAAAGGGAATTGGAGCAGGGGGTGGTCTTGGGCTGCTATCCAGGAAAGAAGGGGGAAGAGAGGCACTGTTTATCCCTGCCAAGGACTGAAGCAGCCCCTGACCTTTTCTTTAATAGCATCTATCGTGTTCCTTTCTGCCTCTCATGGGGAAATTACTTTTATGTATAAATTACTATTATTATTTACCTAGGGAACGCGTGTATGGCGACTGGCAGGAAGAGTTTGGAAAAGTCAGTTTAGATGTCAGCATTCCTGCAAGCATTCATTCACACGAATGACCTAGGTGACCCCGCCATAATCTGATTCCTGAAGGTTTGTTGAAAACAAACTTCCTGTTAACAAGACAAGTGTATGGCATATGTGCATTTCATTGCTTGTTTAGGTACATAAAAGTGGACTGACACTTACCCCCCACCCATTAATTCACAAGATTTTTTTGCGCTTTCCTCTTTCTTGGAGGACCTTCTGGACCAGAAAAAGTAGCAGAGACAGAACCATTAGAAGAAGATGCAGCGTGACAGGGGGCTTTGCCAGCTCAGAGCCAGGAAAGGAAAGCTGCCTGAATTGCTTTTCTTTTTCTCTCGGGTTTTTTTGTTTTCGGTTTGTTTGTGTTTGGTGTTTTGTTTTTTTGGTTTTTTTAAGCAGGGTTAAGGTGAACTCCGAAGCAATGGTGGAGTGAGGCCCCACCTCTCCCAGCCTGATCTGCAAGCTCAGGTTACTCTCTCCTGTCTGGCCCACAGGAGCCCGCAGTGAGCCTCATGCCTGCCTGCTGCCCACTGCCTTCGGCTCGGAACCTGCCCGGGATCCTGGCAAAATAACAAACTTTGCAGAGCTCACATCTTATTCTCGGGAAGACTGGCTGGCAAACACCAGGTCAAGCATGGACTAGCATCACTTGAGAAGAGATTCAGCAACTGAACTGCCGCAAAGAGTAGCTGAGCAGCCGAGCAATATCTTCCTTTCTTCTTTTTTAAAAAGTGGTGGGGAAAATCCGTGTCCTTCCTGGAGAAGCCGTCAGGGGCACGACTCTGGCAGTGATGGCTCTGACTTCACCTGCCTCTGCAAATGAGTCACGGAGCATTATAAAAAGCAAGGACCTGCCAAGTCTCATTTCTTGGAACTGAGTGGAAATTTCAGCAAGCAGCTGCTCTTTCATTAGGTTATACTTTTCCTCTGCGGGTTTCTTGAAGAGGGCCTGGAATCACAGAAACTTTGTAGCATAAAGGACCTGTTGCTATGTTTGGATAACTGTGCCTTGGTCCTGGAAATGGCTATGTGTTTGGTCTAGAGCTGATTTTGATCTTCGCGAGGAATCTTGGTGAAGCCTGGAAGGAGACTCGGGAACACAATTAAGCAGGTTTGTAAGTCTTTCAGGATTGTCAATTCAATCCTATCAAAAATCAGGAGCAATCCAATCAAAAATCAAATTAGGTCTCCTATATAGTACCTGAAGGGGGTTTCTTTTCATCTGTCTGATGCTGTTGGAAGATTTACATTTTCTAGCTTTTCTCTGGAGTCACAAAAGACAAAAACTTATTTGAAAGTGAAATCAGTGAAAACTGAGATTCTCAGGGAACCGCCTGATTTTAGGTAGGAGTGGAAGTGGCTCATTATAGAAATCACGACCGGGGCAACAGCGTAGCATTAGGACTTTGGCTACCTGTAAGAGTGCCAACAGTATCTGTGCACGGGGCTATTCCCCTGTGCTGGGTGAAAGCCACGTGTAAGTTGCCAGGGTCAGGAGGAACGCGGTGCCAGATGGAAATACCATCAACAGCTGGGAGATTTCATCCGGGATTTCGGGTGAGGACGGGCGACTTTTGTTCTCGTAGCTGACTCGTTCCAAAGGCGGGTTTAGATACACCTACTTCTTCGGGGAAGGATTTTGCTTTGGAGTCTTGGTAGGTTTTGTGTGTGGTTTTTTTTTTCTTTCTTCTTTTACCTTTTTTTTTTTT